>APFE031562379.1:22510-102739 GCA_000404065.3 Pinus taeda | reverse complement strand
TGTTTCCTTTTGGGGCTTCATTGATGGCCTTTACCATTTCATGCCAATAGGGAGAGCGAAGCACATTGAATGGTACACCGCAAGCACAAAGAAAACGAACTATCTTTCCATCCACATCATCCCTCCCGGCAACATTAAGGAAATCCACTATTGTTCTTCTACCTCCAGAGCTTGCATAAGTACCATGAGGAGATGAGCAACTACCAAATTTAGAGGTTGCACTTGATTCAGAATGAGTTTTTTGTTTCTTGTTTTTTTGTTGTTCAGCCTCCTCTATTTGGATGTATTTTCTTCTTTCTTCAGTTGAAATGTTTGGGCAAATTTGTACCCCTACAGGAACCTTTTTTTCATCATTGTCCAGCACCCCACAAAGATGCCTCCTCACACGAGTATATGAACCACAATATTTCCTCCATGACAACCATGAGGGCACACAAATTTGTAAGTTCCACCACCCTTTCCCCCATCAAGTTTGGTCACATAGTTCCACAAGGGTGTTAATGCAGCTTTCCCATCTAGTGTTTCAGTTTCCCCTTTGGGTTCATCCCCTTCCTCTTCAAACCCTTCCTCCTCATCATAAATTGGGTCACTCATATTGGGACCACTGTCCTCTTGTGTTTCTTCCCTTCTATTCCTATTCCCCTTTGCCATCATTAAAACCAAAGAGTGGAATGATACATAAAGCCAAAAGAACACCATCTTGGAATATGGATATAGGTGGTGGACAACTTGCAAAGTAAAGGAGCAAGTAGAAACAATGGGAAAGAGTAGGAGAGGGAGGAGAAAAATACAAAAAAAAATTGTCAAAAAAATAAGGGAGTTTGGGCTTTGAACTTACTTCTTTAGCTCTTGTAGATGAAGTCCTCCAAGCTCTTGCTCCAAGCTCCTCCTCCTTTCTCCTAGCTCCTCCTCCTTCACTCCTCCAAGCTCTCCTCTCTTCTCCTCTCCTTTCCTCTCTTCTCTTCTCCTCTCCTCTCTTCTCTTCTCCAACTCTCATAAACTGAAAGTGAGAAAATGAGGAATGAATGGGGGCTTTATTCCCTTCATTCCTCACCTTAACCTCACCCTAACCGACCCCCTTTAAGCTAAGTCAACATAAATTAAAAAATAAATAAATAAACGATTTTTTGCCTTGCGCGCGGCCTTTTCCGGAAGTGTACGCTTCCTCCTCCGAAGTGCGATGCTTCCAACGCCCGAAGCATTGTACGAAGCGTGCTTCGGAGGCCTAGAAGCAGCACTTCCGATCCACGCTTCCGAAAAGTCCAGGAAGCAACACTTCCGACCCACGCTTCCGAAAAGTCCAGGAAGCAGCAAAAAAAATCGGAAACGCACTTCCGACGAAGCTTCCTAAGCGCTTCCTCACGGGATGCGCTTCCGGGCTTGGAACCGGCGGAGGGCGCTTCGTGCAACATTGGTATGTTCCAAGAGAGACAATGATGAGGGTCTCTATAAATCATTGATCTTGCCGACATTGTGCTCTGATCTTGTGGAGAGATATAGATGTGAGTCAAGACCTTGCAATGTGATAATGTTGGATGATATGATGCTATACAAATGGGTTACCAATCTGACTCTTCTTATGAGAATTCTTCAGATTGAGAATGTCCAAGTACCTTGTATAGATTATGAATACCTCCCTAGTTAATAGGGAGTGTTGAAATATGTAACTAGGTTCGGTCTTCATAATGGCATATGTAATCGTGATTTTATGTATTTAATGAAAAGATAAAAATAAAATTATTATTTGTATTCTTGAGGCATGGGTTTCATGCTCAATGGAAATTTATTTTTAGGTCAAGCACCCATTGAGTGCTTCTAGGTTTGTCGTAAAGTCAATCGATTCATTGTCATGTATTCAAGACCTGTTACCCACCACTTTGCGGGTGATATCCCCAGGAGGAATTTTTCTCCATGATGAGCTTCAGCGGGCAGCCAACAACCCTTTGATGCCTCCTACTAGCTTGTTGTTCCATTTCTCTACCACCCGAGCCAACCATGTGTTCCCTCACTATGGTGTAGGTAAATTCTCGATGCTGACAAAGATAATTACTCTAACCTGAGAGAGCGGGTCTAGCCACAAACAAACATTCTATGGAAAACTTCCTTAAGCTATAATCAAATAAGAAGGCCTCCCTCTTAGAATGCTATTTTGCTTGGTGATGATCCTACTTCCTTACTCCAACTACTTTTCGTTTCCTTCCTTCGAATACCTAAAACAAGAAAGCAAACAACAACAACAAATGTGATAGCATACAAATTGCATTCAGCCTACTTAACAGGTCAAGGAACATTAAGCCATCAAATGTAAGATAACACTTTAATGTAGAAAATCAATCAATATTTCTATTCATATAAGTTTAGAAAGAGATTACAATGAATGCCTTGACGTTGTTGGTATCCTCTGACATATGCAGGTTCCCAGACTTCTACTAGCATCTCATGGATAACCCCAACAATGGAAGTTTCAAGGCTTCTTCCCTTTAGTCTCAAACCAAACCAAACACACTTTTCTCCCTCAAACATAAATTAGAGAGCTACAAGCTATAGATGTCTTGTTGATTATTCAAGCTCCAAAAATACTAAGACTAAAACTAGTTTTGCTTGTAAAAGGAGGGGTTTATATAGCTTGGATGGAGGGGAGATGGTTCCTCTTATCATGGGAGAATGCCTCATCTCTTGGGTTTGTTCCATCCTAATAGGGGAAAGGAGCCCCAACTGACTTCCTCGGCTCCATCCAACCCAACCATTTACCAGACTTATGTTACGAAGTTTCCAGACTTGGAAGTTTCGACTCCATATTTAAAAAAATTGCCAAACGAGGATCGACGTGACTGGGAAAAGGCACAGTAGCACCATACGACGCTAGTCCTGGTTTTAATCTCTACAAATCTGTGTGAGGAGGAAACAGGTCATTAGCGCCCTTCTTGTAAATAGGGGTAAAAGGAAGATTCTTGGGAAATGATGCAAAAGGGAAATGTTCTCCTCATGAAGAGGGGTGAAATGCTTTACAAGTATATGCGGGGAACCAGAGTCTGTCGTCAGAAAACCTGCAAGCAAGCATAGATACATATACATCACTGAAAACTCTAACAAATAATACATAAATCGTGGTATGGATGCAGCCATCCAGAGAATGATCATGTAAATGGATCCAAGGCATGGGCATAGCCATCCAGTAAGGAGGATCATGTCAAAACCAAGGTATGGTCACAACAATCCAATAATGAGAAGGATCACATATGACAACTCATGGTATGGTCACAACCATCCATCTGAAAGAGACATGTATATCAACACGATCATGTCACATCTCCTTGCAACCTAGAGTTTTGTAATTTGAGCCCAGGTTCTTGCGGTCCAACATGACTCGATCAAAGTACAAATTCTAACATGTGAATATATGTGTTGAAGTCAAACATGCTAGAAATTTGCTTGATTACCGGTCAATGATGTGAACCATTAACAAGCGCAAGAGAAACCACCAATAATGACAATGGCTCTCACGGTACCAGCAGCACAGTCCACGGAATGTGAATAAAGGAACTAAAGTTGAACACCTGTGAAATCACCCAATTGAAAGCCGATGATGTGAACTTGTCATCGAGTGCGAAGAACTTGCCATTAGGGCATGCAAGCTCTAAGGTACTGGAAGGGAGTCTATCAATCAACTTCCTGGATAGTGAGTTGAATTTGACAAGAAGTGACCATGTCGAAGGAGGGTCATGATGTATCCCACATCATCGACACGAGATAAAGGGATGCAATGATTTCAGATGATACGGAGAATTACGAGTAAGTGTAATTGCAGAAGGATTAACTCTTGCACATATTGGCGACACGACTCTAGATTTTGGCAGCTTTTGGATCCATAGGATCGGTGGTCATGATGACGTGGCAGAGATCAAATGGCAGGAAAAAATGAACGGCCCAACCCAGGAACGTCAATGATGAAGGGAGCATATCCCAACCCGACACAAAGTAGAAAGTGTCATGTTCAAGAGTGATTTGCCGACACAATTGATAAAATTTCCCATTTCCCCCCATCATCTGTGGCAAGTACCCCAATTATTTTTTAATCGCAAGCTTAAAAGGGATAGCATGTGCTTGCACTATAAGTTCATCCTTCGGATGAATCTGACCTAGTAAGTTTAATGAGCCCTAGGAAGGAGAAGCTCATCTCCGTCATGGTGACGAATCCGATGTTTAATGTTTTAACAAGTCTGACAAACATGTAACTCGATATCTTTTTCATGTTTAGAGAGTTTGAAAAAGATAGACAAAAAAAAAAACTCCACATGGTCCCTTTTCGTACATTTGTGTCTCTTGAGCTCGAAAAGGTAGAAAACGATACTTGAGAGAACCGCTTAATCATTTCAGTCAAGGAGTACCTTTTTCGTAAATAGTTTATCCCAACCCGAAAAATGGGTAAACGTATACAAGGTAAACGACGTTTCGCAACCCTTAACGAGTTCAAAATGACAAGATCTTGACAATATTTTCGTGTTTAAAGAGTTGGAAAAGAGCTTAAAAGTGGACCCCCCATTTTTATTATCTTTTCCGAGATAAAAAAGGGAAAAATACTAGGCGATCTTTTCATTTGAGTTTTACGGGTTTGGATTTTGCATCATTAATATGAGGTTTTTTCTCCTTGTATTTCTATAAGTATTATACTCATTTATATGTGTATCATATGGTTGTGATTTCCTCGGTGTTTATGTTTCTATTATGTTGGTTATGTATATATTTTATCATAGTGGATATGTATGGCTCTCATCATGTTTTTATTTTTAAATGAATGGACAATGTGTCTATAACCTAATAGATGATAATGCAACTAATGATGTGAGGGAACAATGCTTCTTAGCAATTCTCAAATAAGTATGAGACCCCTATGCTCAAATCTGTTGTTTACTCTTATAGGTTGCATTGATGCCAAGTGTTTGATAGAATGTCAGTTCTGGTTGGGGATGGTCAGACCTAGTCCTCGAGTTAGTTTTTGGTTTATTAGTCTTGTCGTCACGTGTTTAATGGATTCTGAAAGTTACATCAAGATTTGGGAAGTGGCTAGAATTTTGGGCTTGAAAAGTGCCTTAAATCTCGTAGACTTTGGCACAGGTCTGCTAGAAATAGTCCCTGGACACAGGCATGTAGGCTTGTGGGAGCATCCAGAGCTCTTTCGACGTTGGCATGCCCATAACATGGGAGCGTCCAGAGGTTTAATAGCTTAAAAACTCAGTGGGACCCTGAGGCTTGATACCTAAGTGGTTGGGATGGCTCCTGGGAGTGTTGTTGCTGATGTGGATGGTATGTTTGATGTGGTTCTGTTGATTTGACTTCCTTAAGGTCACCTAGGAGGTTGAATCATATCATAGTAGCCTCTCTTCATATGTTTACCCTGGTTGGTCAGTTACTTGGGTAGATGTGGGAGGAGGGTGTTACACATTGTCTGCCTTCAAACTCCTTATTTCTTCCTTTAAGCTTCTCATTGTATCTACCAAATCAGAAGAATTCCCAACACCATGCTACTCATTTTATCCATAGGTAGAGTCTCGGGAATTGTAGTCTACCATCTTGATGGTCATCTTTGATATTCTTCCTGTAAGGTATATCATGTCAGCTAAACCAAATCTCAATAAACCAACGTACCTTAGTATAGTTCGAGGACACATAAGTAATGAATAATCAACCACACACTCATAATGACACACTCGACAACAACACCATCAACTTTCCATGAAATCATCACTACAACCATTACTCATACCATACAAATGCAATAAGCACATGGTCCTACAACACAAGAGACACACATGCAACCAACATGAATGAATGACCAACACGCAACCCATCCAATCCGAGGGGTGAACCATGCTATGATACCACTCTGTAACACCCTCCTCCGACATGATCCTAAGTAACCGACCAACTAGGGTAAGCATGTGACGAGAGGATACTATGATTGGATTCAACCCCCTAGGTGACCTTAAGGAAATGGAATCGACAAAAGCACATCATTCAGACCTTCCACATTAGCTACAGGAACCCTAAGAACCATCCCAACATTTCTGGTAACCAACCCTGGGTCCCACTAAGGTTTTAAACCACTTGACCTCTGGACGCTCCCATGCTATGGGACTGACAGTGTTTAGGAGGCTCTGGATGCTCTCATGTCAAGGCCTGCCAGTATCCAGGGATTATTTTGCTCAATGTCGTGCCAGTGTCCCTAGGATTTGAACCACTTTTTCAGGCCTAGAGCCCAAATCACTACCCATAATTGAATGACACCTTCAGAACAAAAAGATAACAAGGAAAAAATGATGCAGATGCAAATACTTGAACAAGCCCTTGACTAGACCCCTACTAGTCATGACATGCATTTCATCAAACATATCACAAATATGTAATCTATAGGTGTAAACAACAGATCTAAGCACATGGGTCTCATACTCATCTCAGAATCGCTAAGAAGCATTGATGCCTCAACACATTAACTGCAGTTTCATCCATTGGGTCATAGATACATTGTTCATTCATTTATAAGTAAAAACATGATGAGATCCATACATAGCTATTGTCATAAAACATATACATAACCAACATAATAGCAACAAAAATATGAAGGAAATCATAATCATATGATCCACATATAAACCAATATAATGATCATAGAAATAGAAGGAGAAAAATCCTCATATTGATGATGTAAAATCCAAATCTGGGATGGGACTACCACGTTCCACCCGACCGTAGAATGGTTGAGCCAAATCTCTCTTCATCCATTCACCCCCGTGCCATATTCCAAGCATGAATGTGGGATCTCATAGAAATAATCAATCCAAAACATCCAGGGCTTCCAAGGGCCAACCACCTCAACCCATCAAACAATGATTCCACCTCACGATCGGACATCACAGAGCCATCATCAGGTTGGTCTCTGCCCAAGACTTCTAGGGATCTAGAGTGTTTGTTTCAACCAAGGCTTCCAGGATTAGTAACTCAACCCAAAGCTTATCCGGGCTTCCAGAGTGTTTGTCCAACCAGGGCTTCCAGGACTAGTCACTCAACCCACCAAGGGCTTCTAGAGCATTTTTCCAACCAAGGCTTCTAGGACTAGTAACTCAACCCAAGTTTTTACATGGTTTCTAGAGCGTTTGTCCAGCCAGGGCTTCCAAGAACTAGTAACTCAACACAAGCTAAAGGAAACATGAGAACCAACCAAAAAAACAAATAAATGAAGCCACGACACCATGGATATCTTGGAAATGGCAAGGCTAGGAAAATCCATTGTCAATCCAGGAAATCCTTCGTGCCAGTGACATGATTACCAATAAACCAAATGTATGTTTAAACTAGTGAGGAAACATACATGCAACTCGGTACCTGCAAGCAAAACCCGTGTAGTTGTTGATCCCGATGTCCTCTTGCGCTTTCCTGCTCTTCCTTTGCCTTCTTGCTCCAAAAATCCAAGTATGTCACACCCTCCAAGAGTGCTCCAAGAAACTCGAAGTGTCCAAGAGTACGAGAGAGAGAATAGAGAGAGAGCTCCAAAACTGAACTGAAAAAAGTCTGTGAATTGATCCTCATAAGCCTTTTTTTATTAATGAGGCCTCTATTTTCTTCATTTTCCATTATTTTCCTTCATTTTCCTCCTCACATGCAACCTGTCACGTTTCACCTCCTTTTTCTCATAGTTTCCATTATTTTCATAAATAAATGTGCCAAAAATGCCATTTCCTTTCCAAAGCCTTACCCATTGCCTTTGTAAATTTCCTTTGCCATTAATCAACCACAAGTGATTCCCATCGCTATGATTTTTCCCAGCATTCATCTCGGAATACGTGTCCCATGAACCATGGTTATCATTTTGCCTTTATTAACTTTTATTACATGGAATTTTCACCATAACTGTTACTTAAGTTTGGGAATTCCACATACCTCCCAACCATAGATTGGTTGAACCAACTTTTTCTTTCAGCCAATCACCCTTGTGCCATATTCCAAGCATGAATGTGGGACTCATAACCCAAACTCAACCAGGGCTTCTCGAGGCTACACCACCTCACCCTCATCAATAGAACCAGGCTTTATCGCAATCCTCACAGGATCACTATGCCAAAATAATCATGGATGCCACTGAATTTCTCGACCTACATCATGAGGAATTTGCTTATCTCCTAGTCTCGAGGCTTTATCGCAATCCACTGTCCAATTCAGGGACCACTAGGTCATAATCGAGACACAAGTCTCTAGGCTTTACCACAATCCACACCGGATCACTAGGCGCTAACTGAGACTTCACTCTCCAGGATTTACCATATATCCCATCACAAGATTCCTAAGCTTGATGGATAGCACCCACCTCCATAATTTATTGTATATCCTGTCATTCACTGGTTGAGGATCCCTATGCCCACTAAGGTACATGTCAATACATGGCTTTACTGCAGCCCTCAGTCTGGTTTAGGGGATATTAGGCTAGTGGATTTACCACAATCCACAATCTGGTTCAGGGATCACTAGGCCATGTGTTCTTTCTTTCAGATATCCACCTCACTCAATTTCAAATCCATATGGAAATCCAGCTCAACCAAAAACATGAGAACCCATCATATCATGACTATATCGAAATGGCAAGGCTAGGTTGAAGAACATGGTCACACCTGTTAAAACGCATGCCAATGACAACAAAAGAACCAAGAACACACATGCATAACCATGCATGCCAAAACTAGCAAGGAAATCACACATGTAAATAATCTCGTTGTAGCTGCTTGATCCTGCTCTTCCTTGCTTGATCTTTCCTTCCTCTCACCTTCTTTGTTTTCCTTGATCCAATGCTAAAGTGATATAAGCAAACTCAAGTATCCAAGAGTGAGAGAGAGAGAGAGAGAGAATACAGAGAGAGCTCCAAACCTGCATGGCAAAAGTCCATGAACTGATCCTCATAATCCTTTTTATTAATGAGGCCTCTATTTTCTTCAATTTTCCATTATTTTCCTCCTCACATGCAACATGTGACCTTTCACCTTCCCTTTCTCCAAATTTCCATATTTTTCATAAATAAAATGTCAATAATGCCTCTTTGCCTTTCCAAAGCCTTTGTCATTGCCTTTTCCATTTTCCTTAAGCCATAATAACTGAAATGAACACCCACTGGGATATTTTGCATACCATTCAACTTGGAATATGTGTCCCATAACCTTGGTTTTATTTTTTCCTTTATTAACTTTTACATGGAATTTTGACTAGGGCTGTTACACTCTACTTCATGTGTTATGCTTTATATGAGGACTAACAATCGTAAGTCTTAATGCATGACATGAGGAGAGATTAAAACATCATTCTTGTCTTCACCTGGGAAGACAGAATGGGGAATTGGGTAAGCCTATGGCATCCAATATTATTTGAGGATGTGGTTGGGAATGCAACATAAGAGTAGTGTAGAGGACCGATATTCTTTGAGGACTGGAAATCGACAATAAGAATAGTCCTGGTGGAACATACTCTGAGAGAACCTGAGTGGGGTATGTTCCGAGAGAGACAATGATGAGGGTGTTTATAAATCATTGGTCTTGACGACATTGTGCTATGATCTTGTGGAGAGATATAGATGTTAGTCAAGGCCTTGCTATGTGATAATGTTAGATGATATGATGCTATACAAATGGGTTACCAATCTGACTCTTCTTATGAGAATTCTTCAAATTGAAAATGTCCAAGTACCTTGTATAGATTATGAATACCTCCCTAGTTAAGAGGGAGTGTTGAAATATGTAACTAGGTTCGGTCTTCATAATGGCATATGTAATCATGATTTTATGTATTTAATGAAAAGAGAAAAATGAATTTATTATTTGTATTCTTGAAGCATGGGTTTCATGCTCAAGGGAAATTTATTTTTAGGTCAAGCACCCATTGAGTGCTTCTAGGTCATAAAGTCAATTGAGTCATTGTCATGTATTGAAGATAGGTTGCCCACCACTTTGCAATTGATATCCCCAGGAGGAATTTTTCTCCATGATGAGCCTCAGCCAACGGCCAAGAACCCTTTGATGCCTCCTGCTAGCTCGTTGTGCCATTTCTCTACCACCCGGTCCATCCATGTGTTCCCTCTACTATGGTGCAGGTAAATTCTCGATGCGGACAAAGATAATTCCTCTAGCCCAAGAGAGCGCGTCTAGCCACAAACAAACAATCTATGGAAAACTTAATTAAGCTAGAATCAAATAAGAAGGCCTCCCTCTTAGAATGTTATTTTGCTTGGTGATGTTCCTGTTTCCTTACTCCAACTAATTTTTGTTTCCTTCCTTCGAATACCTGAAACAAGCAAGCAAACATCAACAACAAACGTGATAGCGTATAAATTGCATTCAGCCTACTTAACAGTTCAAGGAACATTAAGCCATCAAATGTAAGATAACACTTTAATATGGGAAATAAATCAATAACTGTATTCATATAAGTTCAGAAAGATATTATAACCAATGCCATGACATTGTTGGTATCCTCCGACATATCCGAGTTCCCACACTTCTACTAATATCTCATGGATAGCCCCAACAATGGAAGTTTCAAGGCTTCTTCCCTTTAGTCTCAAACCAAACCAAACACACTATTCTCCCTCAAACATAAACTAGAGAGCTACAAGCTATAGATGTCTGTTGATTATTCAAGCTCCAAAAATACTAAGACTGAAAACTAGTTTTGCTTGTAAAAGGAGGGGTTTATATAGCTTGGATGGAGGGGAGATGGTTCCTCTTATCATGGGAGAAGGCCTCATCTCTTGGGTTTGTTCCGTTCTAATAGGGGAAAGGGCCCCAAATGACTTCCTCGGCTCCATCCAGCCCAACCATTTACCAGACTTCTGTTACGAAGCTTCTAGACTTGGAAGCTTCGACTCCATATTTAAAAAACTTGCCAAAAGAGGATTGACGTGACTGGGAAAAGGCACAGTAGCGCAAATCTGCGCGAGGAGGAAACGAGTCATTAGTGCCCATCTTGTAAACAAGGGTAAAAGGAAGATTCTTGGGAAATGATGCAAAAGGGAAATGTTCTCCTCATGAACAGGGGTGAAATGCTTTACAAGTAGATGCGGGGAACCAGAGTCTGTCGTCAGAAAACCTGCAAGCAAGCATAGATACATATACATCAATGAAAACTCTAACAAATGATACATGAATCATGGTATGGGCGCAACCATCCAAAGAATGATCATGTAAATGGATCCAAGGCATGGGCATAGCCATCTAGTAAGGAGGATCCTATCGAAACCAAGGTATGGTCGTAGCAATCCAATAATGAGAAGGATCACATATGACAACTCATGGTATGGTCGCAACCATCCATATGAAAGAGACATGTATATCAACATGATCATGTCACATCACCTTGCAACCTAGAGTTTTGTAATTTGAGCCCAGGGTCTTGCGGTCCAACACGACTCGATCAAAGTACAAATTCTAACATGTGAATAAATGTGTTGAAGTCAAACATGCTAGAAAGTCGCTTGATTACCGGTCAATGATGTGAATCGTTAATAAGCGCAAGAGAAACTACCAATAATGACAATGGCTCTCACGATACTAGCAACACAGTCCACAGAATGTGAATAAAGGAACTGAAGTCGAACACTCGTGAAATCTTGTCATTGAGTGCGAAGAACTTGCCATTAGGGCCTGCAAGCTCTAAGGTACTGGAAGGGAGTCTCCCGACCAGCTTCCTGGATAGTGAGTTGAAGTTGAAAAGAGGTGACTGTGTTGAAGGAGGGCCATGATGTATCCCACATCATCGACACAAGACAAAGGGATGACAATGATTTCAGATTGTACAGAGAATTATGAGTAAGTGTAATTGCAGAAGGACTAACTCTTAAACATATCGGCGACACGACTCCAGAGTTTGGCAGCTTTTGGATCCATAGGATCGATGGTCATCATGACATGGCAGAGATCAAATGGGAGCAAAAAATGAACGACCCAACCCAGGAAGGTCAATGATGAAGGGAGGATATCCCAACCTGACACGAAGCAGAAAGTGTTATGTTCAAGAGTAAGCCACCGACACAACTGATAGAATTTCCCATTTCCCCCCACCATCTCTAGCAGGTACCCCAATTATTTTTCAATTGCAAGCGTAAATGGGATAGCATGTGCTTGCATTGTAATTTCATCCTTCGGATGAATCCGACCTAGTAAGTTTAATGAGCCTTAGGAAGGAGAAGCTCATGTATGTCATGGTGACGAATCCGATGTTTAATGTTTTAACAAGTCTAACAAACGTGTAACTCGATATATTTTTCATGTTTAGAGAGTTTGAAAAGACAGAAAAGAAAACTCCACATGGTCCCTTTTCGTACATTTGTTTCTCTTGAGCTTGAAAAGGTAGAAAATGATACTTGAGAGAACCGCTTGATCATTTCAATCAAGGAGTACCTTTTTTTGTAAATAGTTTATCCCAACCTTAAAAAAGGGGTAAACGTATACAAGGTAAACCACGTTTCGCAGACCTTAACGAGTTCAAAATGACAAGAGCTAGGCAATCTTTTCGTGTTTACAGAGTCAGAAAAGAGCTTAAAAATGGACCCCTCATTTTTATTATCTTTTACGAGTTAAAAAGGGAAAATAACTAGGCGATCTTTTCATTTGAGTTTTACAAGTCGAGAAAAGAGCTTAAACGTGACTCCAGTACCATCATCATTAATCTGTCACCTGTCATTGCACAAAAGGTAAACGCATTATCAAATTTCTGACGTAAAAATAGGTTAAAAATAATTTTAAAACCCTAATATTTCATGAAAAATGAATAAAAGGAGGAAAAAGTAAACAATTTTTACCTTTTTACCTTTTGTGGAGAACTTTTCGCCAATTTGTGCTCTAGATTTTCAGGAGCAGATTGCGGGAGATCTTGAAGGCCATTCGACGACCCATCAGTTGCAGGTAAGAGCAGAGATCTTTACCTTAATTTTAATGCTTATTTTTCTTGTTTTTAACCATTTTTTGGACTTATTGAGGACGATTTAGCAAAAAAATATCACCCTTGGTTGGCGTGATTTTCGGGCATGGAATCGCGTCGATCGAGGGTTATTAACTCTGTGAATCGCACCATTGGCGCTACTGGTTTTAAACAGTCGCGCCAATGTCTTGAACACAAAAAATTCGATTTTTTGGCCGAATTTCTCTGCTTTCATCCAAATTTCTTTAGCCAAGGATGATTGTTGACTTGATGTTATGGTTTTTGCAGGGAAAACACAACGAAAAATGGTTGATTGGAAGGGACATGAGCATGAGGACATTGAGTCACAGGCAATGGCAGACCCAAACAACTTAAATACCCTGAGGAACTGTGGGCTCCTTAAATTCTTCCTCACACCAGGTCTTTAGGTTCAACACAAATTGTTGTAGTATTTGATCACTCTTTGGGATGTCAATCGGGAAGCTTTTATGATCCGAGACCAAGAACTGGAGTTGGAAACTTCCGACATTTATTTCATCACTGGACTGTCCCGAAGAGGGGAACCAGTCAATTTGTATGGGTCTAGGCCTATTGGGGCAAGTGTGAACATGTTGCTTGTAGAACACTGCCCGGAAGCACTAAAATCAAAGAGCGACAAGATAAAGATCATGACTATTTGGGATCTTGTGTTGAAAGTGCTGTTGTTGACCATAAACAAAGTGGTTGGGGCTCAGGCAGAGCATGAGTCCAACAAGTCTAAGTTTCAGTATGTTATAGACTATACGGCACCGACTATCTTCAACTGGACGGAAGCCATGAAGGTAAATATGAAGTGCTAGCTATCGAATGCCAAGGCAGGAAACCTTAAGCAGTTCGGCTATGGTTCCATTCTAGTGACCTTCTTTTTGGAGAAAATCCCGTTATTTCACTACCAGCTTGTTGAGGTGAATCCGCCATTGCCATGAGACTCACGGATGGTCCGTTAGATTGCACTGATGCCTAGAATCACTGGGGACCAACATATGTCATATAAGCCCGCCTTCTTTTCATGGCTACGGCACTAGCTGATCGTAGTAGAGGATTGGCCCTATAGCGGTACCAACTTCCACAGCGATTTAGATATGCTGCTCCTAGAGGGAGAAGATTATGACGACAGAGGTGAAAACAATTTTAAATTTTGATTTTTTATTGTTTTTGAAATGCATGCATTCATGACGTTTCGATTTTGTAAATGCAGATGTGGGACCAGAGCATCTTGATGGGATGTCCCCGATTTCCAAGCGCGTTGCTCGACAGTTCAATATCACTCCTTATCAAGAAGGAAGCAATAATGAGGAGGAAATCGCACGGAACCTTAAGAGATTGACCAGAGGTATCCCAGAGTATGCCCAGGTTGGTGACATCCCACACTAGTATTAGAGGCACACAGTGGGGGTATCAGACCAGATTCATCGACTATTTGACTCATGTAGTTCGATCAGTTACGTGCTATCATGAACGCAATGCCGAGTAGTCCACAGGATTAGCATTTTATATTTTTTAGGCCTGCGAGCCACAAATGTATTTGAACACATATATTATTTTTTGGGGTTTTAATGCATGACAATCAAACATTATCCACACACACACACACATATATGATATATTTCCTTGCTTACTATGGCACAAATGTTTTGTTTTTGTTTTTCATATGTTTCACAAATATCTATCCAACACATAATTAGCTAATGCAAAGTCAATGTATTCATATGCCTAGGAATATGATGATATGTAATGTAATCAAAATTTATCTACAATAGACGAATACACAAATACATTCTCAATATCTGAGGGTTTCTGACATAATATTGCCTGTTGAGTTGAAGAACAAGAAGTTGTGAATCAAGGTTGACAACCAATTCCCGAATGTCAAGAGCAATAGATTCTAACGACAATTCGATAACTACGCTATACTCAGCAATGTTATTAGTTGCTAGAACTAAACAAATACCTTGAAGATCAATCAACTCACCATGGGGGTCATAAATGGCCCGTGTTGTGGATGATATATTTCGATTACTACGGCAAGCATCATCAGCGAAACCGATGTGAGGAGTCATAGACATCTGCAACGACATAATAAGCAAGAAATTTGCTTGAAAAAGAACACACCAAACCACACTGCACAAAAATGAATAACACACTATTGTACAAAAGTAGCCATGCAAGATGACTCAGGCATAATACTTTATGAGGGAGTCCATGCTCGGACTCGGGTAATCAATCAACAAAGATGAAAAACGAAGTTTCACCATTAACATGACGAGTAAGCATCGACTCGGACAAATAATAGAGTAGAACTCATATAAGGGTGTGTCCCCATGCCCCCTGGGCGAGGGAGGGTTACGAGTCAGATGAAAACCCCATTACAATAATGGGAAACCGGTTAAAACTCGGGAGGGAAAAGAAACCTGAACCTATGATTAGGTAAAGGTGTCTCCATTTGAAATATCTTGACTATATTAGGATAAGCTAACATGTCAATAGGCAGAGCAGAAGATAACTTCTCGAGATAAGTAGACATGACCATCGGGCCAGAATCAAGCCACGGGGATTGAGAATACGCGTCGAGAGATGTTCTCAAAATAGGATGATCAATGAATACCGAAGTTGAGGCCGAAACAATCTACAAATAATTAATTTCGGCTGGACTTAACGACATAACCTCGCCCCATGTATCAACAAGATCTGGTGAGGGAATGACCCAAGGATCAGACTTAACCGAGATCATGTTAACAAAGGCAACATTAGGAGGTGGGAGCGGAAAAATACCAATCAAGGCAGGATATTTAAAGAGTCCTGCCCCCACACTCTCATAAGGAGCACCGGTTTGCTTTATATAAGGAACATTGCCATCTGAGGAGGAAGAGGCAAAGAAGGACAGTTGGTCGACTGTGACTATCTTCCCTTGATGAGGGAAACAAATCACACAGAAAAGGGAGGAGGATACATCATGCATGGCATGGGTCTAACTCCACTCGAGTAGAAGATTATAATTCAGATTAGCGTCAACAATCTCTACATCGACGTGAATTGTCTTGCCCTCCAAAGTAATGGCAAGGTTAGGGAGGACACCTAATGGTCACGAATTGCGTCCGTTGAAAGCTTCCAAAGTGTTAGGGGACTGGTTCAGAGTAGGAGAACCAATTTCCTTCCAACAAGCAACATCCATGATGCAGGTAGAAGCACCTTCATTGACGACGGTCCTATGAATGGTTTTCTCATTTATGATCACCTGAATGAGAAAGGCAAACTGATGAGGTAAACTTAGAACGTGGTTTTCAAGATCAAAACAAAGGAGATTAGAGTCAGTTGGATCAATACCTCCAATAGCCAAGAGTAAAGATTTTCGTTGAGAAGGACAGCTTTGAAGGACCTCGAGAGCAGACATAAATGATGGCGCTTGAGCCAAATCCGCGACAAGGTTATAATGTTGAGCAGCTCAAGCGTTTGGGTTGTATGAGGAGATTCTTAGCACACCTTGTGAAGGTGGTTGAATGGCGGAATCGGGATTAGGTCGCTCTATATGGAGAGGACCAAAACTGGACGAGGTAGAAGAAGAAGGGGTACCTTCTTTCTTTTTCCCTACATTCAGGGTAGGAGTTTGATAATCTTTTGACCTGGTAGCCACGTTGATAGGCGTATTCATCATGAACACTTGGGATCCTGAGGAAGCGGACGACTGGGGTTGGTCTACCATTTGGGTCTGTTGGGACGGAAAGGGATCTTTCAGGACAACTGGGGTCCCTTTGAGCAACCGACTAACTTCATATCGTCTGGGACAATCTTTAGTATAATGATCTTCCTCACAGATGAGGCATGGATACTTAGGCTTCCATTGAGAAGCATCACCAATAGACGACTTAGGAGGGCTCTGTTTCAAGGCATCGACTTTACCCTTGCCTTTTCCTTTCTTATTATCTTTAGAGGATTTGTCTGGTGCGGTAAACTAGATGGCATGAACCTCTGAGGTTTTACCAAGGCCAGGTGAATTGAGAGAGGAATAATTGGAAGCAGTGTTGGAGATTGATTTCTGTTTGGAAGAATATTTTGCAGGGGTCTAAGTCACTGAACCAATTACTCCATCAACAGGAGGTGTAGCCAGAGACTTATATGTTGCCAGATCAGATGATGGTCTGGGCGCATTGGGTAACATATCATATAACGTGCCATATTGTGAATAGATGAGGTCTAGACACTTGCCACGGGCGATGGCAATGTCCTCATTAATTTTGCTAACGAATGATTTGGTGAACCACTTGGTCAACAACTAACCAACAATCTCAAACTTAATCATGTGACGCCTACGTCTCCATTCATGGATGTGATTGGAGATGTGGGTCGCAGTGTCTTTCTTGAGCAACATTATTAGATGGGTGCCAGTTTCATAGCGAACCGTCAACTGGAAATTTGTGAGAAAGCCCATGGAAAGGGTGTTAAAGTCATGATAGGGATTTTGAGGCATCTCGATAGACCACTTGGCTGCAACACCTGTGAGAGTTCGTTTTAAAAGACGAAGACGAATGGAATAATCAACGTAGGAATTCGAGGAGCACCAGAGGTGATATGTCACCACATGTGCTTATGGATCCTCTTTCGCTTTTCTGTCAAACTTCAGACAATCTCTTAGGATCTTGGACGAGACTAGAGGCCAGTATGGTGAATGAAGAATCAGATCATTCGTGAGTCTAGATAAATCTGGCAATTCCAATTGGGTATTGAAAGGCATTTGAGGCAGATAAGTGAGCCCAGTCGATGGAACCCATCCCTGCTAGTAAGGATTTTGTCCCCATAGTGGAGGGTTTTGTCCATATGACATTTGATTTTCCCCCACTGTGGGTTACCTTGCTTGTAAGGAGGATACTAGCCTTGAAACTATCCAACCATAGGCTATTGATAAGCAACATACGATTAAAAAGTTGTTGAGCCTGTTGACCTTGGACATATGGATTTTGCACCTAATGCCCCTGAGCATAAGGGTTCTGAACTTGTTGCCCTTGGACAAAAGGTTTTTGTACCTGCTGCCGTTGGACATGGCTGTTGAGCCTGTTGACCTTGGACATATGGATTTTGCACCCGATGCCCCTGAGCATAAGGGTTTTGAACCTGTTGCCCCTAGACAAAATGGTTTTGGACCTACTGCCCTTGGACATAAGAATTTTGCACTTATTGTCCTTGGACATAAGGATTTTGGACCTGCTGCCCTTGGACGAAAGGATTTTGAACCTATTGCCCTTGGACATAAGGATTTTGGGCCTGCTGCTGCAGGACTTGACCCTGACCTTTCCCTTGCAAATGTTGACCCTGTTGATATGAGTATAAGAGTTACTGCTGCCCGGGTTGACCTTGTTGCTGCAAGGGCTGACCTTGTGGCTATAAAGGTTGTCCTTATGGCTACATAGGTTGACCTTGTCAAGACATAGGCTAGGAGGATTGTTGAACATACTGCATTTGCGGTTGCACGGTTTGTTGCAACGGTTGCCCCTGTGATTGTTGTAATTGTCCTTACTATGGCACTACCTACCCTTCCTACTGCATGGATGGACCTTGCTGCAATGAAGGTTGCCCTTGCTGCTGCAGCAGCTGTCCTTGTTGCTACAAGGGTACTTGAATAGTTCCTGGAGTGACACCTTGAAAGTTCCTGAATTGTATCTGGCCATATCCACCAGGCATGGCAGACAGACCAGGCTAAACATAAGGTTCAGGCTAAGGGACGTAAGGTGGATTAACCATCGCTTGTGAACCATATGGAACATAAGGAGGTTGGTACTGAACCTAAGCCACATAGGGTTGTTGGTACTGAACGTTACTTGACCCAGACATACCAACAAGATTCGGTTGTTGGTACTGGACATAACTCGATGCAATAGGGTTTGGAATGGTACCAGAATAGGGTTGGTTCATCCCAACCATGTGAGTTTGTGATCCACTCACATTGGTTGTGCCAGACATCATAGAAACATTCAGACTTTGACTCCTAGGTGGTGGCACAGCCTATCCACTTCCTAGAGGGATCGAAGAACTGACAAAAACATGACTCGAGGCTGTCGGTTGAACCGGACAGGTTCATTGGACCGACGAAACAAGAGGATTTAGAACGATGGGTTGCATTGGAACTGAAGTAACTATAGAATGTACAATTGGCTGGGAGGTAGAGTTGTGAATGAATGATCCTAAGGTAGGCATAACGCCAAATGACCAGATAGGGTTATGATATAGCGATGAGGCACTAGGCGTACTTGAAACCAACTGAGCTAAAGTCACATAATTACGCGGTAACTCAGGATGAAAACTGGTCGGAATGCATCATGTGTAAGGGAAACCTTAAGGAGGGAAAGGATATTTCTGCTCATTGACAGTGTGCAGAGTGGAAACCTCCGAGTGACCCGAAGAGGAGACTGGGATTTTGCCTTTTGATTCCATGGGTGGAAACAAACGATGACAGACGACCGTAGATGTTCGAGGGGATAATTCCAAAGGAATACCTAGCTTATCGTATAGACTGTATGGACGTTGTGGTGATATCACAACATGATCAAAAAAAGGATTCAAAGGATAAACAACCAGTCCTAACTGACCTTCAGAAGTCGGCGAACTCTCGGGAGTCTGGATAGGATCATCCAGAGATTCCAGGCCAATGTCAAAAAGTGACCCAGTAACCGAGGGAGGAGGAGGACGAGACGACAAAGGTTGAATGCTCAGAACAATCCCAAGTTCAACACCTTGGTCCTCAAGTGACTGTGGTAATTCAGGAGAAGGCTCCTCAGACGATCTTTCAGACAAAGGAGAGGAAGAAGAACTAGGCGAACATGATGGTTTGACCACGATGACTTTGTCTCAATTAACAAGAAGAGACAAATTGATTCCAAGGCTTTTAAAATGTATTTAAATGTATACTCATGATGTGGTCTAGAAAATATACGAACATGAATGTTATATGATTGTGGGCAACAATTTTTTAAGATGCAAAAACAAACTGGTGCTTTTTCATGTTTTAAGAGTCGAGAAAAAAGAAAAGGTGACTCTATCACTTTCGGTTTGAAATGAACTTGAAAGGAAAAACACTCGATGATCTTTTATATTTAGGGAGTCAAAAAGATCAAAATGACTGCTCAGGATAATGTAGGCAAAAAAGATTACCAAGTAACCGTGAACTGCAAAATACCTCCTGGAAAACCAAGAAGTACAGGTACACAATCTCCCCAAATGTTGTGTTCGATGTATCACGTTTACAAGATGACAGACTTGAGTTCCAAAGGATAAAGGATTGCAACCTAGTGGGGTCTCCCTTTATATACGCGACAGTGCAGGGAGCACAAGTCTGTACTAGCGCTGTCTAGTGCCGAAGTGAACGAAAGGTGCTAGGTTTAAAGACGTCGGAACACGTCCCTAGCCTAGACCTTCTAAATGTGATCGTTAGGTTTCAAATGTGCCTTAGGTTTATTGAATACATTTTAAATTTTATCTTGAAACTATGTCTTGGTTTTTAGGCTATCTATGTGACTCGAAAAAAACTCCTATATGTAGCTAAATGAGACAAGACCCTTTCAATTCGATGAATGTTTACACTAATGAGAGTAGAAAACACAATCAATGCAACAAACAAGCAATCGAAAACAAAATGACCTTTTCACTACTTCGCTTTTTGAAAACAAAATGATGAAAAACTCTTTCCAATTCCTATCTTTCCTATCAAATGCACTTCAAGTAGTCCTTTCAATAGTAAAGAGAATTCATTTCTTTTCCAATGCAAATGACGATGCAACTCTAGTCTCCAATGATGCTAGCTAATGTAACATATTGATTTAGCAAACTAGAATTATGTATTTGTCAATGAAATGATAAAACAAATCTTTCACAAAACACTTCAATGATTTTTTTCAAAACAATCAACCTCAAGCAAATGCAAAGCCCAAAAGAGAATTCCTTCCAAACTAATGATGCAATGAATCAACCAAGAACAATACGAGCAATGTAATATATGCCTGAAAAGAGACGCTTAATCAACAAACGAAAATTTTCAAACTTGTTTAATGGAAATCAAAGCAATAAAAGGACTAAAAACGAAATGCAAGGAGCAACTTAACCAACAACTTGACTTGCTGAGCGCACAAACAACTGAACGGATGACAACCTAGATGCCCTAGGGCCACAAACCATCAAAGGACTCAAGAAACCAAGGAAAGAAAAGGCAAACCAAACAAGCACATAAACCAAACTAATGAAGCTTTCTAGTCAGGAAGAACACAGGCAGAGCAAGCTAAGAAGCAGAAATCAAGAGGGCAAGATAGACTGGTTATGATCTAGGGTAAACCATGATCTTCACCTACAGGAATCGGCGCAATTGCCTAACTAACAACAAGTGCCACAAGGGGGTTAGCGCGACTATTTTAGAGAAACTCGTGCTGACCGAGGATTTAAGAAAATAAAAAAATAAAAATTCCAAAGGCTAAAACCAGAGTTGCCATTGTAAATTTGAGACTCAAAGCAGTAAACCAGGAAAAGCAGAGAAAACTAAAGGGAAATGGTGATACTAGAAAGTTCACACAAAACCATAAAATGACAATCAAGCAAACAAAAGGATTGGCTCCCCAGCGGAGTCACCAATTTGTGGTGCAGGTAAATTCTCGATGCGAACAAAGGCAATTCCTCTAGCCTGAGAGAGCGGGTCTAGCCACAAACAAAAAATCTATGGAAAACTTCCTTAATCTAGAATTAAATAAGAGGACCTACCTCTTAGAACGTTATTCCACTTGGTGATGATCTTGCTACGTTACTCCAACTACTTTTCATCTCCTTCCTTCAAATACCTAAAACAAGCAAGCAAACAACAACAACAAACGTGTTAGCATACAAATTGCATTTAGCCTACTTAACAGGTCAAGGAACATTAAGCCATGAAATGTAAGATAACACTTTAATGTAGGAAATCAATCAATAGTTGTATTCATATAAGTTCAGAAAAAGATTACAACAAATGCCTTGACGTTGTTGGTCTCCTTCGACGTATCCAGGTTCCCGCACTTCTGCTAGCATCTCATGGATAGCCCCAACAATGGAAGTTTCAAGGCTTCTTCCCTTTAGTCTCAAACCAAACCAAACACACTATTCTCCCTCAAACATAAACTAGAGAGCTACAAGTTATAGATGTCTTGTTGATTATTCAAGCTCCAAAAATACTAATACTGAAAACTAGTTTTTCTTGTAAAAGGAGGGGATTATATAGCTTGGATGGAGGGCAGATGGTTCCTCTTATCATGGGAGAAGGCCTTATCTCTTGGGTTTGTTCCATCCTAATAGGGGAAAGGAACCCAAACTGACTTCATCGGCTCCATCTAGCCCAACCATTTACCAGACTTCCATTACGAAGCTTCTAGACCTGGAAGTTTCGACTCCATATTTAAAAAACTTTCCAAAAGAGGATCGACGCGTCTAGGAAAAGGCGTAGTACCGCCGTACCATGCTAGTCCTGGTTTTAATCTCTACAAATTGGCACGAGGAGGAAACGGGTCATTAACGCCAATCTTGTAAATTGGGGTAAAAGGAAGATTCTTGGGAAATGATGCGAAAGGAAAATGTTCTGCTCATAATGGGAGTTTCTTCATGATGGGGAAGCATGTAGGGTTCACTGTAGAGGTCCTCCAGGATCATGGAACGGGGAGTAAAGGGACAGTGACAAAATGTTGTGTAACACTCACCCACCTGTATTGATCGTTTGTTTGAAGGTGGGCCTTTCGAATCTAAAGGTATGCCTTGTCATTTGGTAATTGAGTATTGGGTTTACTTATCATGGATACTTATGGGTATGGATTGATGGGGGGGATTTGGTAGAAAGAGTGGGCTTAGTTTGTGCTCTTGTCCCCTTAATCTCTTTTGGTTGCTACCCTTGGATCTTAGCCATGTGGGATCTCCTTTATTGACCATTTGGTTCTAGGGTGGTACTACTTGGGAAACCTCGACTTTGGGTGTGTGGTCCTGCTCCTTTACCCGCACATATTACTCCCTTTCCACTCATTGTACTCCTATTCATCGTTTCTCCCACCCTGGTCCATATTTCCATTTTGGGTCCACATAGGGCCAACCTCCCTATCCCCTTGCCCCTGCCTTGGGTCAGGCCTAGAATGATGCCTCAAAGGTTGAAGCAAGTAAAAGTAAAAGTAAAAGGCATAATTGGCTACATTTAAGAGGAAATTGTACCACAAAATGCAAAAGATGTCCGCGGCAAAATTATTAGCACGTGGGCAAAAGACAAAGCATGAGCTCTACCCCAATCCATGGCCATCATCTTGGTTCCATAGGCCCTATATGAGCCTCCTTTATCATTCAAGAACCCATGATTATCCCAACCCCTAGAGGGCAATGAACCGCCCTACCTAAAAGGGGGTAATCACTGCCATATCTTACATATCATGCTCTTGTCCTTTGAGCTCTGAGCAACTAATTAAAGAAATTCATAAAAGGAAAAAGGCATATAAAGAAGGGTGGAAAAATCAAGGTTGGGGCACCTCATGTACCATAATTTCTTCCTCCTACACATTACATACCAAGGTGTGGACTTCCCCTTATCTAGCTACCCCTACGCCCCATTATGTGGCTGAGGACTGCCCCTCTCATTCCTTATTCCATCTCACTTATTTGTCGCTTGCCACCCCCATTAAAGGGATGTACCTTGGACATATTATCCCCTTTAAGGGCTAAAACCACCCAATAAGGTACTTGGCTAACCCCCTTTGGAGCTTCGAGACACTAGCACATGCCAAAGCCCACTACGAAAGGGCATGCCATTATGAAGTGCCCATTTTGTTATCCATGATTTGTAAGCTTTTTTACCCAATTATTTTAATGACTGGTTGTACTGGAAGCCTAGGAGATGCATTGGATCTTATGGAGGATTACAGGTGGTTTCCATTTGGTTTTGGTCTCCCTATATGGGATCCTAACCCCAAAGGTTTGCATTGGCACATGTAGGGTGTGCATAGAGAGCCATGAGCCTCCACAACAACAAACAACACTCCACAGATCTTCATGGATGCTCAAAGACTACTAGCGATCCAATTTTGGGATGGCAGTGATATGTTTGGTACATTATGCCCGATAACCCCAACCCCCTACCCCGCCCACAGGAGCCCCACACTCTTGGCAGGTGTCCCAAGACTTGTACGATGTAATGGCAACATTCATTCCACCACTTGGACCCTTACAAGGGATTTACATTCATCTTTGATTCATATGGAGACCCATGTGGTCATCTATGTGCCCTCATACCCACTGGGAGCACCCCAAATCTACTACTTAGAGAACAAGGGGCCACCCCCTTGTCCATCATATTCTGAGGAATTTATTCCTCAATATGGCACTTCAGGGTATTATTGAGCCTTTAGAGGGCCCTATGACATGCACATATTATTATTTGGCACTTTGTGAGACTTATTTTTACATTTGTGAGCTAGTTTGGTGGGCTTGTCACCAATAGGGGTTTTATTTGCACATTATTTGATCATTAAGGGCTAATGTAGGCCCATATGCTAATTCAAACTCCTTAGGAGGCTATATATATAGAGATTAGATACATTCATTTGGATCAGCACTTGACTTGGGATCTCTCTAATCATAGAGAACTTTGCATTTTTTCCTTGGAGGATATTTTCTGGAGATGGATGAACTTTGACGTATGGATTTGGGCTATTTATCTTGTCTTGGAGCTTTATCTTGTGAACGAAATGCTAGTTGGATTTACTCTATAATGTTGTAAGCGAAATTTTGATCTTATTATTCTTGTTGCTGCATACTGCTAAAATTAGGGCTAGTTGCTGCATAATTGAAATGCAAAATTGAGCATGTTTTAGCTAATTTAATGTATAAGCCAATGTTATATGAATGAAATGTCCTAGAGATTGTTTGTCTCGATAAGCTTACATCATTTTCTTGAAAGTATAAATGCTTGAAGATCACTTTTCTTTTCTTTCTCTCAACATTGGATGAAGTTGACTTTCTGGGCCTCCTTGATCAAGAAACTAAGTTCTTACTCATCACCATCCTTGATTCCATATCCCCAAGTGAATTAGGCACTAGTCCCTTAAAGGGGTGATCATTTCAACCTTCCCTTTTACCATTTTCCCCATTTTCCTCAAGTCTAGACCCATAAGGTCACCTAGGGCATCAATTTCTCGGGAATTGACCTAAGGAAAAACTTCGATCTCCTATAGGCTACTGCGTTGGTGGGTCCCCTCCCTCTCCTCCTAATTTGAAGCAATTCTAATGGTGGAATCTCTAGGAATCCCAGGAATCCCAAACCCTAGCTCTGGGATCGAATTTTGCCTAAGCATCCCCAAGGCTAGACCTTAGTAGGATCAATTCAATTTTTCAAAGTGAATATTCTTGTTTGGTCCTTTCCCTTCACCTTGTCCAAGATAAGAACATCATTGGTTGCCGCATTCCATCCCCGAACCTCGGCTGGGTCAACTTGGCCCTGTGTGGTCCCACTTCCCAATAAATATTATTTGTCAAGGACCATTTGGGAATCCAAGTTTCCCAAAGATTATAGGGATTGAGAACCTTGTCTGTAAGCCTATCCTTTCTCCCTCAACCCTCCAATCCTCACCCCTTACCCTTGGTGGACCAAGTCCAATGCTTAAAGAGCAAGCAAGTTCCATTCTTCACTCCATCCTTGGGAAAGGGTTTTTAGGGTCACTTCTCACATATCCATTGGCATATACTTTACAAGTGATCCCTACACTACCGAGACTCCTCCCATCAATGAAAGTCCTTAAAGAGGAGGGAGACTTAACTATGGTGACAGTGGGCTAAGCCTCCATCGTTGCCCTTAACCTAACAGTTGCCCTCTTAGGAACCCCTTTTAGGTCCCCTGCTGGTTTGAGTGGTAACAATACCCATTTGGGCATATTACATATTGTAAAGGAAAAATTATCGAGAAAAGACCCTCTAAGACCTCGTCATGGCACAAAGATCAAGTCAACCTATATGAAAGGACAAGTCGACCTCAAGATAGCAATTCATACCCCTCACAAGTCTATAACTAAGAAAGAATTCAACCTCATTTGCACACTCACTCAAGCAAGTTTGATCTCCTCAAGATAAAAGCTGTAAAAGGGCAAAGAAGAAGAAGAAGATCAAGATCAAAGTTTTTGGGTCTCTCTCTCTCTCTCTCTCTCTCTCTCTCTCTTTCGTTAGGGTTGCTACAGTTCCTAATCTAAACGAAATTCTGAAGCTACAAGGTCGAAGCTGTGAAGCTACAAGGTTGAAGCTGTGAAATTGCGTCTAGATCAAAGCTTTCAGATTTAAGATTTATGGGCCTATTTATTAGTTGTACTTGATTTTTAGGATCCATCCCATTCAAGTTGATTTTTAATTGACATTTCGAACCTACGACTGAGGTTCATCATCAGGAAATGAAAGTCATAGGTTCAAAATGTCGATTAAAAATCAACTAGATCAAAGCTGTGAAGCTGTTAGGCCGAAGATGCATCAAGGTCGAAGCTATGACGCTGTTAGGTCGAAGTTGCTGAAGTTGCCAGGTCGAAGTTGTAGAAATTGTTGCTGGGGTCAAAGTTGCTGGAAGGTCTAAGTTTGTTGCTGGAAGTTGTAAGGAAAGCTCATCAAGAAGGAAGGATGACTTGGTCTTGGAGGGTCTTGGTCAAGGGTCATAGGTCTTGGAATTCGTCAATTGAAGTTCTATGAAGAGAAGGATTCTAATGGGGTTTCCTCTCAGTTGAGAGATTTTGGTCCTCGCTGATTGCCTATATCTTGTGTCCCATTGTCTCGTTGTTCTTTATGATTTAGTAGCTGTTTGATGATAACGAACACTAATAATAATAAGAAAACAAGAATTTAATCAAGTAAAGTAAAAATACATCACAAACAACTATCAAAGCAAGATAAATGACCTACACTTGTTGCCCCCTGGATTTATCAACAAACCACTCGGTCATCCCACGAGGAGACAACAATAACAACCGTAATAATCATAATAGTAATAACAATACCAATAATCATTTAATTTAAGGTCATGATCAAGTCAAACACCAAATTAGTGCATGATACCCCTTATTTGTAAGACAAGGGATTTGTCTCCATGTATTTATTTGAGTGCTAAAATTTATGGAGATGTGGTCTCCTTGTGGGACAACTGAGTGGTTGACATAATGGGATGTTATCCACCAAGTTTCGAATCCCACAAGGGGACATCTTTGGCCCATTATGATAAGGCTCAATGAGTAGGCTCCCCCATTCTTATGGAGTCTTGGCTCCTGCTAAGCCATAGATTCCTAGTATATTTGGGTTAGAGACTGATGAATATACTCTTGCCACTAGGTTTCATCTTGGACTTTGTCCAAATTAATCTAATAAATTATTAATTCACCCTAATACAAAATAAAAAAAAATATTTATATAAATGCATACCTTTTATGGAAAAATACATATTCTTTATCAAACTCGCAAACCAATTCACAAATTTTTTGGAGTTGTTTTCTTAATCTAGATGGAAACTTGAATGCGTTCTCACATTTATAACTTATAACGCCGTTAATTGAAAGGAAAAGGACAGTGATATATATATATATATTTTTATAGAGATGTATACCTTTTATGGAAAAATACATATTCTTTATCAAACTCGGAAACCAATTCACAAATTTTTTGGGTTGTTTTCTTAATGAGATGAAAACTTGAATGCGTTCTCACCATTATAACTATAACCCGTTAATTGAAAGGAAAAGGACAGAAAAATGGAGTTGATATTAAAATTATGAAAACAGGTTTGAAGTTTTTTGGTAACTGGAGTAGAGTTTTTCGATAACAGTTTTGAATGTCATTTATTCACTTCCAGGGCAGAACGAAATTGGCAATAAATAATTAGAGAGAAAAGGCGACAGTCCGTCCACTTCTCTTTGGTGTGCCCTTGCTCGAAACCCCTGGTGGCTGCTTCCCAGGTGTTTCTCCCACAAGTACATCATCATCTTTATTCCTGTTTGTGTAAATATATACGTGTACAATTTTCAAGCGGAATCGGAAGTGGAAAGGCAAATTCAAATATTTCAATTTCAGTTTCATTTCAGTTGAGCCTGGTTATTATTATTATATTTGCCATGGCACCTCCCGATTTGAAGAGAGGGACGTCTACTCAAACTGCATACTTCGATATCTATGGAGCAGAGGTATTTCATCTTCTCATTTATAAGTTGCTTTATGATTTCCTCTTCCTTTCTTTTTTATGTTGTTATGCCTTCAACATGCGCAAAATTAAGAGAGTAGAGTAAGTATGGACTGTAACGGAATATATGATGCATGTAATAACATCGTATAGATAACCACGACAAGCCAAAAACGGCTCACAAGGCGAGGTTAGTAGACAAAGTAGCCACAGTTCCGAAGGGATTGTCCATAGGTATTTCTGCATGGGATATAGGAATGTAATTTAGATAAGAAGTGAGTAGTGGTATATGCAATGCTTTTAAGGGTGCAATTATCATACCCGTCTCTAAAGCAATATGTGTCTTTGTGCTCTTTCTGGGAGCTTTTGTTCTGAACTTCTGGTACTCCTGTTCCTGCCAACCTGTCATATAAAAAGCCACCCTTCTCAACAATTTGGCCTTGAATATGTCCCAATCTGTATTTTGAATGAATACTGAAATCCTTTGTTATATTTATGGAACGAGGAACATCCGAGATGGAAATGATGAACTACATTTATTAATTAAATTTATGTTCAATGCAGATTGATTTATGTCTCTATTCTGTTTCAACCAATCGTATACATGTTTGGATGCAGCTAAATAAATGACTTTGCAAATTGCTCATGACTTATTTGTCCTTTATAAACTTGGGGCCCATTGTCAATTCGATCCCAACCTCCAAGAAAATGCTCATTCCGGATGGTTGGATCAAAAAAAAGGTGTTGAAGTGGTATATTCTAGGTCCATTATATTTATCAGTTCGATGCTTGGTAAACTTTTTGAATCTCTTTTTCAAATTTCAGCAAATTTTAACCCCAAAACTAACCCATCTCATTATTGTGTTTTTGCAGCTGGCCCAAATCCCAAGTAACTTTCCTTGCCCACCTTGCTATCAACTGCTATGTGTTGCTCTTCCACATTCCAAAAATATTAAACTGTTAAGCATATTAGAATGTTTGTTAGATTTTCTAAACCACGATAAGCAAATTTTGTACTAAAAGAATTCCTAAACTACAGGATAGCCGAAACCTAAAAGCCACTCAAAACTGCTGTTCTAATAATGCTAAAGCATACAAAGACATACTGCAGCAAACACAACACTGCACATCCATCACTAGATTGTCAAACACATAAGTCTGAAAACACTAACAGCAAACACAAAACTGCAGCACTCAATCACTTCACTTTATTACTCTAAAAAGAAAGAACCACATTGCAAGTAGCTCAAAACTCCATTATATGTAGCCTTTTTTTTATAGAAGGACCAGGAAACAACACCTAGGCTAAATCTGACAATTACCTATGCCACATGCTTTATCTAGTTTAGAACAACAGCACTTAAAGATGAAAATAGTGCCTAATCTAGAACTGAACAACTTATTTTAAATAAAGAGAAGGCAGTGCCTTCCTCAACTGAAAAGCACCTTCCAAGTCTATCATGTGAAAGATGGCACATGCATGCATGTGCCTACATGTGCCTTTCTATCAGAGTTTGCATGTGTCTCTCTATCAGAGATTCCTATAACTTCTGCTGCACCTTGTGGAGGCTTCCTCTAATTGCTAGGGTTTACAAAGATTATAGAGCATCCCTATGGTGCATCTAGGTTAGAAAAGAAACCCTAACCCTAATCCACACTTAGAATAGTGCACCAAATCATGCATGAACATCCTGCCTGTTTCCACTCAAACTAGCAAGGGGTCCTAAAGGGGCACTTGCTAGGTCAAGAGCAACAATGAAGCTAAAGCCCACTGTCACTGCAACTAAAGTTTCCTACTCTTTACGGACTTTCACCGATGGGAGGAGACCCAATATGTAGAGAATCACTTATGAAGGATAGATCAACTAAGATGGATGTGAAGTGATCTTGGGGACCCTTTCCTAGGGGAACGACAATGGGACTTGCTTGTTTCTTAAGCAAGGTACAAAGCTTTTTAGGAAAAGGGGATGAGGATTTAAGGGCTAGGTTTAAGGAGTGTGGATTGTAAAGGAGCTTACCAATTCCTAAAATCTTTATAGAACTTGGTTTCCCAAGTGGTTTTTGAAGAATTAATTTCATGAGGTATGGGACCACACGAGACCAAGTGGACCCAGGCTAGGTCAAGAGGAAGGAGTTTAGCAACCAATGATGAACTTGACCTAAACAAGGAGGAGAAGGGGATAAAAAAATTATTTTCACTTAAAGATGCAAAATAATCCTTATGAGGAACTAGCCTAGGGAAACCTAGGGCAAAAACCAATCTCGAGGCTAGGGCTTGGGATATCTCACAACTCCACCGTCGGAATTCCCTTAAATTTGGAGGAGGCCTATAAGACACACCAACGTAGTAGAGGCCAAGAGAGCAGAGTTTTTCTATGGGTGGTTTGTCGGGAAAATGATGCCCTAGGAACCCTAATGTGGCTAGACCTAGAATAAAGAAGGAGAGGCGAAGAAAAATGGTTCTTTGAGGGATCACCTTATGGTAGACTAGTGCCTAATCCTATGGGGAGATTGGATTCAAGAAGAATATGAGAATGGACTTCGTTTCTAGGTCAATGAGGCTTTAAGGAAAACTTTGCCTGTCATTAGGGCAAAGAAGAGTGACCTTAAAGCTTTTACACTGCGTTTTGCAAAATAAGACAACTTGTCAAGATAAATTCAACCATAGAATTATCCCTAGGAGAATTCGTTCAACATACATGGCCCATACATAGAGAGATGCTATATAGAAACATAATTCCACAATTTTGCAGTAAATGCATACAATTAGCCCTAGTATAGCGAAAATCTCATCATCAATGCATGTGACAAAATAAAAGAAGAAATAACATTAAAAATTTGTACTTACATGTAAGAGAATATATCCAACCATCAATAAACTTGCCAATCAAGAAGCTCTAAGATAAGAAAAGATAATCCAAACATCAAAATTCATCCATGCTCCAAAATTTTGTCCACCAAGAAGGAATAGCAAAAATCTCTAGAGAGATACAAGTCTAAACCAAGTGAATGATGAGAAATGAACTCTCATCATTTGTATTTATACACTCCTAATGAGTTCAATTTAGCTACTTGGGCCTACATTAGCCCCTAAAATAAAAATAATGTGCAAATCACTAACTTTTGGTTACAAGCCCACCAAACTAGCTCATAAACAAAATAACAAGTCTCTCAAGAGGTCGAATGATCAATAATACATGTCTTTGGGCCTTCTAAGAATCTAAGAAGCCTGATGAAGTCCATAAGTACCATAATGATCAATAGGACTCCCAAAAGTAATGGACAAGGGTGTGACCCCTTGCTCTCCACATAATAAACCTGTGGTGCTCCCAATGGGTGTGAGGGCGCACAAGTGACCTCATGGGTTTCCAAGTAAGTCAAAGATGCCTGTAGACCATTTGTAAGGGCTCAGATGATGGTGTAAGTGTAAGTGATGCCACATCAGCATACAAGTCCTAGGTCATCTGCCAAGTGCATGGTACAACTGTGGGGCCGACTGGTAAATGTGAACCAGGTGCATCTTCCTCATCCAATAGGTGAATCTCGATCCATCTCTGAACATTTTTGGGGATCCATGGAGTGTCGTCTACTGCTGTGGAGGCCCATGGCTCTCAACACACACTGTACATGTGCCAATGTAGCCCTTTGGAGGGTTAGGGCCCCGTATAAGGAGACCAAACCCAAAATGGAGACCATCTGCAATCTTGCATAAGATCCAATGCGCCCCCTAACCTTCCAATAAAACAAATCATCAAAGGAAATTGAGTAAAAGAGCTTACAAACCATGGACAATAGGTGGGCACTTTATAATGGCATGCCCTTCCCTAGTGGGCTTTCGCATGTGTTAATGTCACCAAGTTCCAAATGGGGTTAACCAAGTATCCTATTAGGTGGTTTCTACTTCAAAAGGGATAATTTGTCCAAGGTACATCCTTTAAAGGGTGATGGAATGTGATAAAGAGATGAATGGAGTAGGGGATGAAAAGGGGCAAGCTTGGGCCACATGCTAGGGTACAAGGGTAGCTAATAAAAGGAAAGCCCACACTTGGGTATATAATGTATTAAGAGGGAGCAATTGTGGTACATGAGGTGCCATGGCCTTGATTTTTCCACCCTTCTTTATATGCCTTTTGCCTTTTATGATTTTTCTTTAATTCATTAACTGAGGCTCAAGGGATAAGAGCATGATGTGTGAGATGTAACAACGGATACCCCCTTTTAGGTAGAGGGCGGTTCATTGCCCACAAGGGGTTGGGACAATCATGGGTTCCTGAATGATAAAGGAGGCTCATCTAGGGCCTGTAGGAACCAGGTTGATGGCCATGATGATGGGGTAGAGCTCATGAATTGGCTTTTTCCCACGTGCTAAATATGTATGTCTTGACCATCTTTTGCATTTTGTGGTACATTTTCGTATTGAATGTAGCCAATTATGCTTTTACTTTTCTTTTCAGCTGCATCAACCTCCGGGGCATCATTCCAGGCCCGACTCAAGGTGTGCGCAAGGGGAAGGTGAAGGCTAACCCTATGTGGACTCAGTGGAGGAATGTGGACCCTGGTGGGAGAAATGATGAATGGGGTTATAATGAGTGGAAGGGGAGTAATATAGGTGGATGAGGGAGTGAGACCACACAGCCAAAATCATGGTTTTCCACGTAGTAACATCCCTAAAGCCCAAGGGTTAGTAAAAGAGATCCCACGGGACTAGTGTCCAAGGTTAACATCCAAAAGAGGTCTAGGGATAGGAGCATAGACCTAACCCACTCTTTCTGCCGAATCCCCCTATTAATCTGTGTCTAGAAGTGTCCATGTTAATTTTAGGCAACAATGGTACGTTCTATGCTTTAGAGCAATTTTACTTCAATTTCTTTATGAGCCCAATATGAATTTCAGTTTAGCAATCACATAAACATGTAATTAAAATGCTGATAGAACATAAACATAAACAGCAGAAGACAAGCCAAGATAAGAGGACACAAGATGTGGCACTAGCCAGGGACAAACCCTAATGTGGAGAAACCCTTGATCAAATCTTCTTTTAGTCTTCAATAGTTCAGCAGAGAGAGATAGTACAATTTACAAATTCTGAAACTTTATAACAGCAACAAAAGAACCCTAACCAGAAATGTCACGCTGGTCAACAGGGCAAATTTCTTCCTCAATTTAGCTCGGTCAAACCCAGTCAACGTTGGCCTCCAAGAGCAAGTCTAATAAGCCCAAAACAATCCGAAAAAGTTCAGTGAAAACTGGTCAACAAAAATCAACCCTGTGCCCAACCCTAGTACAATCAACGTTGGTCAAACAAGAGGTAAGATTGCCTCAGTTCTCGTGCCCATATCTGCGACTTGCTAGGACAGAATTCCTCCACCCAAAATCATACCAAAAATAGGTCAACGCTTGGTCAATGTAGTCAAACAGCCTCCTGCAAATTCGGTCAACGCTGGTCAACGACTGGAACAGAGAAGTACAGTCCTTTGCACGTGTGGAGAGCTACCCAAAAATCCTTACCCAATCATGTGAGGAGAGAGAGAAGTGTTTCCAAATGAGGATGAGGCATCATGTATTTATAGGCTAATGTTGAGGATCAATAGACGTGACTGTTGGGCTTTTGAGCTTGCATGAGTTTGTTGGCCGACCTTGACAATTTGTCCATAACATAAATAATTTCATATCTTCATTTGTACATGTCAGAATTAGATGATCTTTAGATCAATCCTACACCTCTCAGAGAGAGGAATCCAAGAAAAATATCGATTGTCATAAATAAGATGACCCATGTGGAGTTTGGCCCTAGTTGCCAATTTTAACAATCCATGATAAGCAAACTACAATACTCAATTACCAAATGATAAGGTATACCTTTAGGTTTGAGAATCCCACCTTCAAACATACGATCATAACAGATGGGTGAGTGACCACATGGTTGATTCAGGTGGTAGAGAAATGGCACAACGAGCTAGTTGGTGGCTGCAAGGGGCTGTTGACTGAGAACCATCTTGGAGAAATTTTTTCTCCTAGGGATATCACCCACAAAATGTTGAGTAACATTGCCCTAGCAATGCCTAGGCTAAATCTGGCACTACCTGTGCCATTTGCTTTATCTAAATTTAGAACAACTCCTAAAGATTAAAATAATGCACTTGCCTTCCTCAACTAAAAAGAACTTTTTAAATCTAGCATGTTAAAGATGGTGCATGCATGTGACTCTACCAGTGTTACTTGGGAGCGGGAGCGAAAATGGGTGTGGGAGCGACATTTTCAAAAGCTCTCGGTTTGGGAGCAAATCTCGGAGCGTGTTTTATATAATATTATATTTATTTTTTTAATTTATATTTTGATACAATATATGTCAACAAAACATGTAGAATGATGAATTAGATATAAAAAAACATAAAAAAACATAGATTGATCATTGAACCATATACCAACAATCATCTAGAAGTTATAATCTTCATCAACGCGCGTCCACAAGTTCGTAACATACAACATATAGTCTCATGAATCATGATCATCAATCTTAAAGTTTCAACTTCAAGCTTTCAAAATTTGAAAATTCAATATATAACATTTATCATCATTGATCACCAAAGTTGTACTTGTAAGCTAAGTTTAACCATTACAAGAAATAATATCTAACATGAAATGAAATGAAATGAAACAACTTTCATGAAGCATCATACTCATAATTCAGAATCATTACCAATGAGTTATAATTGCCAACTTCAAACTTCAAACTTAAATTGTCATATATTGCTTACAAAAAATATTATAATAAATATGAAAGAGTCAACAGTTATGAAAACTACAAGAAACTAGAAAAGACAAGTAAACTGTAAATCTATTATCTACTACTTCATGTGGCCCTTGCCACGAGAAGTGTTTGATGTATGAGCAGGTCATGGTGGTCTTCTAGGAGTCTCCTCTCACACAGACCGATGACCAGAACCAGAAGGCACATGCCCTCCACGTGAGGGTGTAGATGGAGGCGGCGACAACAAAGGAACAAGACTTAGAACTCGAGCACTGCTACTGGATGGTGGAGGTGGCATGGTTGTTGCTTCAGCTTCCTCTCTCATAAGCTCCGCTTCCAGTTCTTCAAGATGTACAATGCCATCCTCCAAATTATCATCCTCTGGGTGGTTGTCCCAAATTTTATATGTTGGGTCCTCATAAGCCCGATCACAGTGATGACTTAACAACCTCAAGTTGTAGTACACATAAACCAAGCTTTCTGCCTAGTTTTCATTGAGTCTGTTTCTTTTCACATTATGTATGAAGCTGTAGGTGCTCCAACACCTCTCTGCAGAAGAAGTATTTACAACTTGTGAGAGAACATTTTTTGCCAATTTTGGCAAAAGTCTTTGGCAGCCATATGCTTCCCACCATGTGAGAGCATCAAATCTGTCTCTATCTTCCATTGCATGGAAGTTACCAAACAAACCAGTGCAATTGAAGTATATGCCTAATTCAAGACGCAGACTAGCACATTCCTCCCTGTCAGGTATCAACTTGTCTAATGCTTGCAAATATCCTGTAGGTATTCTTTATCTATATTGGGTTTGACCCTAACCCCACCCCCTGGTGCAGGTTAGCCCAACCAAGATGCAAAGTAGTATTTTGGCGCAAGGATATATGCCAAGGCATGTAGTGGAACATTAAGTTTATCCCACCGTGCACACACACAATCGTGAATCAGTTTATACAAGTTGGGATCATTTTTATGAACAATATCTTTTATTTTCCCCAACATGGTATCCATCTGCTCATACACCTCGCCAATCACTGGGTTGTGATAAACAGGCTTGGTGGAATCCAATACTTGCCTCACACGTGCCCAAAACATACCATCAAGAGCGATCTCCTCCACCTGTTCAAAACCTTGCCTGTCAGCTGCATTTGTAGCCCTTTCCTTTAATACCTGCTAGTGTGGACTTGATACCATGCTAGCCAATGACTCTCTTACCTTCAAAAGGCGTCTGAAGGTGAGGTAATAGCTACCAAATCTAGTCCTCGCAATCTTCAACAACTTCAATGTTGATTGATTACAGAAAAGGCCATGGGTATTGCTATGATTTATAATAAATTTGATCATTTCTTTGCCTCTCTTGTACAAATCACCAATCCATTTGTATTGTTTGTTTTTGTTCTTAACAATATCATGCATCAAAAGGTTCATTGTGTGAACCAAACACCCAGACCAAAATATGTTGGGGTGTTTATCCTCAATAATTGCTCCTACTGCCTTACAATTAGGAGCATTATCAGTGATGACTTAGATGACATTGTATGGCCCAATACGGTCAATTGTTTCAAGTAATGGTTCTGCAATGTTGATGCCGGTCTTGAACTTGTCTGAGTAATCATATGCTGAAAGAAAGATGGCACCACTAACAGACACAGCGAGAACACTTATCAATCGCTTGCCTTTTACATTTGTCCATCCATCAGATACAATGGACACCCCATGGTCAGTCCAAGAACTTGTCATTCTACTCAAAGAATGTGATATTTTTATTTTTTCATGATCAAGTCCAACGATTCTAGCCTTGTTATATCTAGGGCTTTAGGGGCATCATTTATGGCAGAAACCATTTCGTGCCAATAAGGTGAGCGAAGATTATTGAATGGTATCCCACATGCATAGAGAAACCTGCAAACTTTTGAATCCACATCATTCCTACACCCTTCATCAAGGAAATCTGATATGCTTCTATCCCTTAAACTTGGTGACCCTGTGCCTCCATATCCACTGCCTTGGGAGGATGCTAAAGGAGTTCTTTGTGCATGTGATTGTGAGCTTGGTTCAAAGAAACCCTTCGATTTTTTAGATTTGTATTGGGCTTCCTCCTCTTCCCTTATGTATTTGGCTCTATTTGCTGCTGACACACCTGTACAAGTTCTGATTCCTATTTGTTTATCTCCATCCCATGGCCTTTTCCCGCAGAGGTGCTTTCTGGCACTGGTGTATGAACCTGTGTAATTATTGTTGCAATGGGGGCAATGAAATTTAGTGGTTCCACTCCCTTTCCCTACTTCAGGCCTTTTAGCATATTTCCACAATGGAGTTTAGTCTTGTTTATTTTTTTGAGACTCATGTTCACTCTCCTCCAGCGCCTCTCCGGGGTTTTCATCAAATCCACTATGACCCACTTCTTCATCCCCTTCTTCATTTTCAACCCTCCTTTTTCTACTTTCCAACACCATAATAACCAAAAAAGGAACCAAGAAGAAGAAAATGCCAAGAAATATAACCATGATGTTTGAATCCGCAAAAAAATGGAATGGGAATGGGAGAAAAAAATTATTTATTTATTTAGTAATGAACATTAAAAAAAAATTGCTGGAATAGAGCCTACCTCTTTGGCCTCCAATCTCCCCTTGCTCCTTGCTCCTTGGCACTTACTCTCTCCTTGCTCCTTGGCACTTGCTCTTTCCTTGCTCTTTGCTCTCACTCTCACTTGCTTTCTCTTGCCCCTCACTCTTTTTTGCTTTCTCTTGCCCCTCACTCTCTCTTGCTCCTCACTCTCTCTTACTCTCCTCTCACTCTCACTCTCACTCACAATTTCTAAAATAATGAAACTCATTGAGAGGGTTTATTTATATTCCAGCCCTCCCTCCCTTTCCTCCCTTCCCTCCCTTTTTTCCCCAACCGACGCCTTTTTTTTCGGCGTATTTTATTTTTTTCCACGTGATTTTTTGGGCGTCGCTCACGTTGCCGGGGCCGATCGCTCCCCGACTGCTCCCGGAGAGACGCTTCCCAAATCGGGTTGGCAATAGGCAGGGAGCGAATTTATTTTATTTTATTTTATAATTTTTTTATTTTTAATTATATTTTTCTATTATTTATTTTAATTTTTTTTTTGTTTGTATTATTATTATTATTTATTTTATCTGGGAGTGTGCTCCCAAAATCGCTCCTAAAAAACGGGAGTGACACTCCCCATATTGGTCCGGCAATAGGCAAGGAGCGAATTTTTATTTTATTTTTTATTTGCTCCCGACCCGCTCCCACTCGGAGTGCGGATTGGGAGCAAGGTCGGGGGGGCGCTCCCCCGCAACACTGGACTCTACCATAGAGGCCTATAACTTTTGTGGCCACATAGAGGCTTTTTCTATTGCTGCACCTTCATCCGTAAAACTCGATACCGTGCTAAGAAAGAGGTTGCATGGATCTATTCAACATGCCGATCCATTGAAGGAGAATTACCTATAGAGCAAAAGGTAAAGAAACTAACACTTCCTCTCTGCAAGGAAGGTGTTCTCCACCAAGCCAAGTTGCTCATTCAACAACTCAAACTTCCCCTTAGTTAGGGGCTTGGTCAAAATGTCTATCACTTGCGAGTTTGAAACCACATATTCAAGAGCCACTACTACTCTTTGAACTCTTATCTTTGAGGAAATGGTAGCAAAGGGCAATGTGCTTTGAACGATCATGAAACACTGGATTCTCAAAGAGCTTGATGCAACTTTGTCGATTATACCAAACAAAACAATGAGTTCCAACATCTGATTGATCAACTCTACTATCAACTTGTGAGGCCATATGAATCTCTGATTGATCAACTCTATTGTCAACTTGCAAAACCATATCACCTCACTACTAGTAGCAGAAGTGGCCATCCACTCAACCTCTACTAAATTTAGTGCAATTGTCTTTTGCTTCTTGTTGAACTAGGAAATCTTACCTATTCCCAAAGTGAAACAAAATCCAAAAGCGCTCTTTTTAGCACTAACATTCTTTGCCCATTTAGAGTCAATAGATCCACACAACAACAATTGACCATCTTCCACATACCTCATGCCATAATGAACTATGTCCTTCAAGTATTTGAGCACATGCTTGGTAGCTATCCAATGAATCTACCAAGGTCGACCATGACCTCAAAGTGTTTGTTGCAAAACGTACATCAAGGCTGCTAAGATACATTAGGGAACCAATCAATTGCCTACACACAAAAAGATCTATCAAGTTTGACTTTAACGCAATAAATAATCTCATATTTGGCACCATAGGAGTAGCCATGTGCTTGTAATCCAACATCCAGAATCTCTTTAAAATCTCCTTGTGTACTTCCCTTTCTTAAGGAAAACCTCCCTTACATCGTACCAAACCTTGAGACCAAGAAATAATGCATAAGACCGATGACTTTCATATCAAATTCACTGGCCAACTTCTCCTTGTACCATGCAATGAGCATGTCATAACCACTTGTAAGTATCAAGTCATCCTCATATAGAACCAATACAAGCGGATCATATTTATCATATAAATAATAAAGGATAGGATCTTCAATAATCTTGGTGAAGTCCATTACCCACCAAAAAGTGCTTAATCACTAGGAGAAACTATTCCTCCTCATTTGATAGCCAACTAGCCAACAACCCCATGGTGGTCAACAGATAACATTGTGCCAGGATTCTTGACCTATTGCTCCGATCAACTCTCATTTGACATTTTTTTTCTTAAAGGTAGGTCATCTGAAGCAAAAAAACTGATAGCTTATAGACTTGAATGTAAAAATACACAAGAAGTATTTTTAATAATAATTTATTAATATATATAAATGTATAATTGATGAATGTCACAATGAGGACCTTGCTTTTATACCTTAGCAGGTGACCTTTCATGATTAGGCATGTCTTTTAGACATGCCTTTTCACTTAATGACTATTTAACATAATCAATTTTTGATTATTTAATATTTACATTTATTTGATTTATTTACTTGTTATGAATTATATTCATAACATAGCCCCTTCCTTCGGAAGCTTTGTCCTCAAAGCTTTAATGTTGTGGATTTTCTTCACGTAGTGTTTGTTGTCTCGATGTGTATAATCTGACCATCTTCTTGTCTTATAGCTCATCAATAATATTTCCTTGGATTTTTTTTTAATAAACTCCATTTTTTTTTTTAAATTTTTTTCGCTGATCTTTTTGTTTTTGTTTATTTTTTATTTATTACTGAATTTATTATTATTATTTTTTTCTTTTTTTGTTGTAATATAACTTATATATATTATATTATTATATATATATTATATATTATATAATATATATATATATATAATATTATAAAGTTATAATATATAAGTTATGATTTATATATAATATGTAATGACAACTGTATTAATATATATATCAACCCTAACACAACTGTATTAATCACCGAATCGACGGCCGTCAACAGTCGTCCTGCTTCGTTGACAATTTGATTGGCTCGTTCTCCGGATTGGTTGATACCTGAGACAGTGTCAATTACCCCACGACAACTTTGCGGAGCGTTGTTCTCCCCGATGATTGACGACGTGCTATCCACGGTGGTCGCGATGGTGTGCTGTCCACGGATGTCGACGGCGGGATCTGCGGACGCATAGTGGCATGGTTTCCCACGCCGCGGAGCAGACCCGAGAGGTGTTGACTGTGCGTGGACAGGCAGGACCTTGCGAGGATAAAACTGACTGCATCTCATAAGGATCTGATACATAGGAAAGTCGTAAGTAGGGAAGCATATCTAAGACAACTTCCTTTTCCCTACCAATGTATATATTAAATGTTTGCACAGACAATTTGCCATTTCTCTGTGCAATAATTCTTTTGTCCTGGTATAGAGGGTTTGGTCCTTTGTATTTAGTGATACCTCCACTATAAGACGGTCATGAGTGTTATCTTCATCCACAAAACCATAATTCAACAACAATCTTGCATTTGGCTGAGTGCCACACCAGACAACAATTGGTTCTTCTGCTTTGTATTCACGGTCTACTTCTAAAACCTTTTCAAAATTTGATAGAGAACTCTGAAGATCTCCCCACCTCATTTGAATTTCTATGGCTGAAGATTGACTACAAACTGATGACATCACTGATTCCGTTCTCTCAATAAGAACATATTTATCTTCTGATTCCATGATAAAGGAATTCATTTGCTTCCTAAGCGAATAGTCCTTATTAGCCAAATATAATTTTTCAGGAATATGTGGGTATTACTCTTCCTCACATGATGAATAGAATTAATCATTTTGCAATTTTTGGTTCCTCCACTGAGAATCATCATTTTCGTTGGTAGAGGTATCACGAAATGATACTGAATTGCAATTTGGATTGGATATGTCCTAGAGACACTTCATTGGTCCATCAATACAATTAATGTCTTTGCTCTTATTGTCTAAAATCTTTGATGATGTTACTGGCCGTGAACTTGCTAGAGCACCATCTTCCTGCTTTCCTGTTGAGGACCTATCTTCTGAATGACCTTCAATGTCACCATCTGAGCCATCAGTAGGAGAAGAGGTGGTTTTTAACAGGGGAAAGCTTCCTCACTCTCACTTTCAATGTCAGATTCTTTGTTTACCTCCAACTCAACAATTTTGATATCTTCCCCTTCACCATAATTGGCATTGATTCCTCCACTTTACTATGTGAATTCATATTTTTCTCTCCATTATCAGAATTGGCCATTTTCACTTCACTTTTATCATCAAAATCAGAATCAGTGATCATCACATCTTCAAAAACTTGTTTTTTCTCAAGAGCCATAGATGGCAGATTTTCATTGACATCTTCTTTCAACCAGGATAAATCTAATATCCTTTCATTGCCAATATTTACAACAACCTGCTCTTGCTCTAGGGTCATGGATAGTTTTTCATTTACAACATCTTCTTCATTGTTATGATATTGTACCTCTCATTGTTTCTCAAGATAATCCTCATCTTGATTTATATCAGCTTCATCGGAATGATCATTTTGATAATTTTCTGCAACATCTTCAACTTCAACATTATAATAATCTAATGCTTTATCTTCTTTTCTTGCTTCACCTTGTTTCGTCTCTTCAATGTCGCTATCATCTCCGTTACTATCGATTTCCTTTCGACATGCTTTAACTTCTGCATGAGTTTTCTAGTCGCTGATATACTTCTTGAATTTTATTAAACTGCTCAACACAATCAGGACATGAATGTAATGGCACATTGTGCGGTGAACAACGTTTAAAGACCCGCATGATTATATTGTGTGCCATGGCTCTGATACCACTGAAGCATAAAAACTGATAGCTTATAGACTTGAATGTAAAAATACACAAGAGGTATTTGTAATAATAATTTATTAATATATATAAATGTATAAGTGATGAATGTTACAATGAAGACCCTGCTTTTATACCTCACCAGATGACCTTTCATGATTATGCATGACTTTTAGACAAGCCTTTTCACTTAACTTAATGACTAGTTAACATAATCAATTTTTGATTATTTAATATTTACATTTATTTTATTTATTTACTTGTTATGAATTATATTCATAACATCATCTATCGACAAGTACTCTAACTATTCTTGCTATCATGTGCATTCATTTAATGCTATGGGCATATTAATGTGGATCACAGGGTATACTAGATGATTGATCGATCTCAATTATATTCTTGTTCCCACACTTTTTTGAGAGGTTAGTCTTTGACTCTAGTCTGGTGGGACCTCTTTTGAGGCCTTAAGGTTTAGGAAGGGCACAACTAGGGAGTTTGATTGATATAGCATGTCCAAGGTAATCCATACTTACCACTTTCCATCTTTCCTAATTATCCATCTCCATTCTTTGAGTTGGCAGTCATTGGTCATTGAGATTGACACCCTTTATCTACATCCTTAAGTCAGAGTCCGAAAACTTGGCCCCGGATGTTGATGCAACTAAAAGAAAGTTAAAATCATATAAATTCACAATGAAAGAAATTGTAAAATGCAAAAGATGGTTGGGACAATGGCTAGTGTGTGGGGAAAAGCCTAGTGTTGCATTCAAATTGTCAAAGTTCCAGGGAAGTGGAAGTACCATTTTTTTCAACATAATCAGATCACATATCAACAATATATGTGTCATGGTTATCCCATTCTGCAAGTTATGTAATGTAAATGATCTTAGTAAAACCTTGAGTTAATGTAATGACCTAGGTAAGTCTATAATTTTGATGACAAATTTCATTCTAGGAGGTTTTTTAACCTCCCTGATTACCTGTGTTTCTAAACATGGATAATTAAAAGAGTTTTTTCCCTCCAGCTTAAACCCCAACGCTAGAGTGAAATTTATTGTCAAATTATTAGGTGAGTTCTAGTGTTTTTAGTCGAGTCTGGTGTAAAAGTGGTTTGGGAATAATTTAAGCTTGTTGGTTTAATTATTTTATTACAAATCACTTGGTTTACTAGATCATATTATGTCGCAGATGGGTTATGTGTCTTGAGGGTCTAAGCCAAATGTGTATTCCCTCTTTGAGTCTTGTAAATGTAAAATCTTATGTATTAGAGGGTTGGAAAAATATTAAATCCCCTCATGTGTAAATTAATTAATTTTTTTGGCAAAATAAAATTAAATCATAAGCTAGAAAATTAATTAATTAGAGTCAAATTTAAATTGTTTTAGGAAAATCAATTCTCCAAATTGAAAAGTCTTGGGTCTCAAAAGAGTCAATTTTTAGAGGTCCTCCACCAAGAGAATATTGTATATTTCGAGAAAATTTGGACCCTTGGACTTTGGTGGTTAAGTCAAAGTCAAAATTTTGAGGAAATTAGCTCAAAATAATTAATTTTGAGCTAATTAAAAAGGAATTATATGATAAATTCTAAAATTCCTCAAAAATAAAAAATTCAAGGGCCAAGATTTATTTATTTATTTTTTAAGTGTTTATCAACGACCATGATTATTTTGACAAGGATCAAAGAAACTAGCCATTATTTTTCCATTTGGAGGTTTATCTATAAATTAGAGAGTCATTTGAGTCTCTAGTGTCTTGATCTCTGATTATAATATTGCTGCTGACGCATTTTTGTAAACTATTGTCCCGCTGGGAACTATTTTTTCTGCTATAATAAAAGACTTTGGGGTGCAACTCGAGGTGTTCTTGTTCGTTGATCTGTGGCATGTATTGACTATGGGCTTCCTATGTTGTGCTTTCTGTGATTATTTTGAGATAATACATATTACATAGTGTTTGCAGGTACTCAATCCTTGATCTCCAAGTTCACAGATTGTGGGCAAGGATCATTTTACTTGGATCCTTAGTTTTTATATGATGGATTAAATCTTCGCTAAGGCTATAGTGAGCATAAATTTTCTTAAGAATTTTTAGGCATTAATCAAAGAAATAATATTATAAAAATTGTTCTCTCAAAATTCATTTAAAAAACCCTTGTATAATTTGTAAAATAATTGTAAATTATTCTTGTAACTTGGGGTGGGGTTTTTTAGATTTATTTTGTATATATTTGGGGTTTGGGTGTTGCATTTTTATTTTTTGTAGGTTGGATCAAGAGATTAGGTGAAGGAAGAGCTAGATCTTAGGCCCTTGAGGGTAAAATCTAGGCTTTTGAAAATTTTGCAGGGCTATTCACTAAAGATTTCACGACAAAATTCAGATCCGAGGAAGATCTTTTTGAAGACAAGGGTTTTCATTTTTCGGGCCTCCTAGGCCTATATTTGGCCTCCTCAGCCCCTGCGTCAGCCTAGTGACCCCTTGCGTCAACATTTTTCAGCCCTTTAGGGCTGGCTGTAAGGCCTAAAGGCATCCTCCTTCTCCTTACTTCCCTGCGCAGAGGGTTTTAGCCCCTCTCACGGCTAGCTGTAACGTTTTGGGGCCTTGACCCCCCTCTGGAAGGCTAGACGCTGCCCTTGAGGGTTTTCTGTGGCCTTTTTGGGCCCAAAACCCTCAACATCCTCCCTTTTAAGCCCCGTTTAACCCTGCATCAAGCCTTTGAGGCTCTTTCTCCCCCAACGTTGCCTGTTTTGGGCCTCCTCCTGCCTTTTCTGCCCCCGATATATCACTCTAGCCCCCTTATCTCCAAACACTGGCCTTCTTTGGCCTAGCATTGGCTATTCTTCGCCTCTTTTTCCCTAATTTGCCCTAAAGCCCTCCTCTGATTTTTCAGCATTGAATACTTGATGGTTTTGCTGGTTTTGAGGCTAAATTTTTTTATTTTTCAAGTGGCAACTTGATCCCAAAGTTTCAACAGATTTTGACCAAAGGTTCTTCAAGACCTTGGGCCTAGGGTTTGACCTCTAAACCCTAGTGTTATCTCTGTTTTATTATTACAACAGTCAAATCAGTAATAATTAAGCCCTAAAATCACATGTTTAATGGTCAAAATCACCTAAAATTGTAAAATCTAAATTTTTATGAGTTTTTGCCACTTGAGCATCTGAGATCTAGTCTAGATCTAATTTTATGCTTGCTGGAATTTACTGCATAACTGAGAATTTCAGACCTGAAATTTTTGAAGCATGCACTTAATAAGGGTCAAAAATTTTGAATTTTCAGTTTCCAGCAAAATTTTACTATTTTTGGGCATTATCTTTAGTATTGCTAGCTCTCTAATCTATCATCTGTTTACTGCTGTAATAAACATATCAGTTCTGAAATTTGCTGAGTCATACTCTCTGAAAGCCCTAAAAATTGAATTTTTCAAGTTTCAGTGCATTTTTGCTATTTTTGGGCATATTGGTTATTTATCCTTGGCATCATTAGCTTGCTGATCTGTGTTTATTTACTGCTAATCAGATCTGACATATCACTGGATACACCATCATAAAGTGGGCTTAATGAGTTAATTTTCATTTGCTGGTCATTAGAAAATTTTATGTTTCAGGTGTTGGGCAAATTTCATGATTTGAAGTGGTTTCATTATTGCTGTCATAACATTAACAAATTCTGAAATTTCTGAAGTGTTGTTGCTAATCTAAATTATCGTAAATCTGAAATCAATTTATCTCATCTTGGTCTCAAAGGCTGTCTAACTTTGCACTCAAAATCTGAAGTTAATTTTGTTGATGAATAGAGTTAACTTGGGCATTTAAGTTTAAATTGGCATGATATGTTGTGTTGATAATCATTTGTGGATAAGTTGATTTACCTAAGCATCTTGTGGATTGACCTATAGTTGAATCTTGCACTTGTATCTGTTAGTATCTATCTTGGTTAAGATTTCCATCTCAATATTGTTAAGTACTTTTGCTATAAGAAGATACTCGCTAAGTACTTAAGTAACTTAAACAATCTTAACTCGAGATAACTTTCACTCGTCATCTTGCATTAAGCATTCTAGATCTAGTTTGCATTAATAATTTACCTCCTAGCATAAACTAGGTTGATAGAAATATAGGGAAACCCTTTTCAACTAGCTTGAGGGGACTCGACAACTCTTCAGTGGTTGACACAGTGACCTTGCATTTGTCAAAGTCACAGTCTTTTGCAGCACCAGAGGCATCGGGTGATAAGATCACAACAGAAGGTATCGTTAATCAGGTCCTACCCTGTTTTCTGTTGGCCTACTTCTCACAACCTACCGTGGAACCCAGCTTCAAAACAGTTAAGGGAAGGTCATACTTAGACTAGGCATATAATCTAAAACTAACTAAGATCCTTGCACTTCTCGTAGATTTTAGGACTTGCATTTCAGATAGGTTAGTCAAGCATTTAAGCAACGGGTATCCATCCGGCCACTTGGTTTCAATTTTTAATAAGCAGAATTGTGACTCCATTAAGGCACTGGTCGCATTCCTTGAAAATCTAATCTAATCAATAAATCTTGCTCTAATTTAACCAAGTGTCTAGGACACTCATTCGTGTCTCTTAGGCAAGTTGGTCCCCAACTTGTCTTCCTTTACTTCATCTCATTGGGACTACCCCCGATAGCTAGCTATTGGGAGACAACTAGAAAGGAGTGGGCGGGGATCAGAGTGACAACCCCTGCCCTGAGCGGTTGTCGCAAGTGCCTGTACAATCCCGGCGACAACACCTAGCATGAGCTGTACCCCTCTCATTAGTTATCATCCAATTCCTCAAGCATTTAATGCTTCATCTAAAGAAAGGAACTCTTGAAAGTCCCAACCCATGGGCAAGAAATTGTTGCATCTTAAGGGGGTGTTGGAAAAATGTAAAAGCAAGCTTGGGCTCGTAAACTATCTACGGATTAAAGATAAGTCATTAATGTAAAAGGCACACCAAAGGGGTGGAAAAGACAGGCCAAGGAAAGGGGTAATCCATGCCACCACGACTACTCCCTCCTTATATCTATACTCTTAGGATGTTGGACCTATTAACCACTCAAATTACATTTGAAGACTTGTCAAAGGTTCCATGGGCAAAGCACATTCAAAAACATTTCATCATCATCAGATTATGTCAGAAATGCTAGAATTCCATAATCCATCAGTTTTGTATCCCAGATTCTACAACTCTTCGGGGATTATGTAAAAATGATTCTAGTATGATGAAAATGGGTCATGTAAAAAGCCTAGGTAGGGACTATGCTAACGGTTCACTCTAGGGAGTTTTTTTCCTTAAACCATTATTTTGTTTTTCAACACTTATAATCAATTGAGTTTTTCACCCATATATACCCCAAAGCTAGAGGGCGTCTTGATGATAAAGTCTTAGGTGAGTCCTAGTGTCTATAATTAATGTATATTACCATACTAGATAATCTCTAAAGTTTGAGTCTAAGTGTCACTTTTTAATTATTAAAAATTTCCCACTTGTTGGGATTTTTAATATTTATTTGATGTAAAATGTAATAAGTGTTGTCTATAGAAGTTGTAGGGGGTATGAGTAATCAAAATTCGACCTCTACAACTCAACTTTCTATCTAGACACACTTTGTGGGTGGAAAAATATGTATTTACACCTCAAATCCCATTTTTTCTAATTTTTGAAAAAATATTGGCAAATAATTAGCTAGAAAGAAAATGAGAGTTTTTTTTTTTTTTGGTTGTTTTTATTCTCTCCAAGTGAAAATGATAAAAAATGAGATGGAAATTTGCAAATATTAAAGTAAAGTAAAAAATTGATGGAAATTCCATTTACCGAGAGAAGATGGCCCAAGGAAAAATTTGATGGTCCAGAAAAGGAGCCAATGATCTAGTAAATCAAATTTTTTAAGAGGATGGTCCATGATGGCTATTTTGAATGAGAGTTTTTCGAGGAAAACAAGGATGAGAAATATTTTTGGTGGTCCAAACCACTTTGGGATCAAACTTTTGGTCAATCTAGCATCTCCTTCAAGGCAAACAAATTTTATCCTCATGATCTGCGTAGCTCATCAAGGGACACGATTTTTTGGCCATGGATCTAGTCGTTTTTCTCTTGGACCTGTTGTCGCCCAAATTGTACAGGCAATATGTGACAACGCTTAGGGCGGGGGCTGTCACGCTAATTCCTGCCCTCTCCGTTCTAGTTGTCTCTCTACAACAAGCTATGGGGCGTAGTCCCTATGAAATGTGAAGATGGGAGACTTGTTGGCAACCAACAACTCCGGGAGACACAACTGAATGGCCTAGCAACTTCGTTGATTTAACAAGTTAAATGATTTTATTAGATTATCGTGGAAGACCAGTGCCTTAAATGGCATCAATTACTTGCTTAAAGTAGATTATTTACCAAGTTACCGGATGAACAATTGTTGCTTTAAAGATGCTTCACTATCCTATATGAATTGCAAATTCTTCAATCTAAGTGAGATGCAAAATCTTGGTTTATTTTAAGTTATATGCCTATTTTTTTTTTTTTCTAAATTGGTCTACTTCTATATTGATTCAAAAATGTTATTACAGAGAGGCAGATGCCTCGAGAGTTCTAGCCATGGAGTTGGCATTCTTACAAAAAACACTTGACGTACTTACTAGAGAACCTGCATATTGACTTACATCAGGATTTGTAGTATCTGAAAACATTAGATTCTGAAACACGACAGGGACCAAAACTGACCCATACAGTGACCAAAAGCTGACCCTGACAGTGACCAGGACTGACTTGTAAACAATTAGCTCTTGGACAGATTCCAACATAAACATAAACATATACAGACACCAACATATAAGAGAATGCCGCCCTCATAGTGGAGACCGACATATAGAGATGACAAAGACTTGATTCAGCGAGCTTACAAGCATGAAAAACTATGTATCCAGAGGGGGTTGAACTTCTATCTTCAACGACTGACCAAAAACCAAAGGCGCAGACTCGTTCAATCTTCATCCGAGGTTGATGGCTGTTCTTCTACAATTCTGCACCCAAATTGGTCTGTATCTTTGGATTCAGAAGGATGGGCTGCAGAACTAGAAGGGTCACCTCCCACTGGTGCGTTTGGGTCAGCATTTGCGTTTGAATTCAGAGTTGGCAAGCCGCCTAAATCTTGATGCTGGGAGATGTTCTGGGCTGCCCTCCGAAGTTCCAGAGGAGCCCCGGGATTAACCTCCCCTAAATCCACATCGTCCTCACACATCTCGACTGTAACTGAAACGATGAAGGATGAGTTTCCAAGGGAGCAGGGAATGCGGAATCGGGCTGTATGCGAGTGAGAATGATGTGAACATTCTTCTGCTATGACTTGCCCTCTACCCCTTCCACTGCCACTTCTTGTAGCATGATAACTGTTGCAGTAGAGCTCCGAAGCGTCAGACGAGGAGTCCGATGTGGTAGAGGAAGGCCGGCGGGAGGCTCGACCATGAGAACTGCCCCGTCTCCACCCCATTATGGGTCGTTCTCTTGGCATTTTGTGAAGAGCAGGACTGACAAAGGAGAGGGAATGGCAAGGAGATGACTGAGGGGTAAGCACCCCGAATGTAATGAAAACTGAGCTCGCTGATAACTGTCAACACCATGAACCAGAGCCGAAGGGAAGCAGGGGATGGAGTTGGCGCTTGAGGAACAGCAAGGAGCTGTCACCTCGTTGAACCTGAAAGCGCGCAGAGGAGAAACAGGAATGAGGACTAGACCAGGCGCCATCGCAGATAAATCGTGTTCAAGGGAGGGCAGCGTTAATGCTGCAATTAATAGGATTGTGCGAAACCATGTCTTCGTCCTCCTGCAGATACATCTGGCGATTGTGAGTGGCCACTTGCCCACCCTCCACGCCACCTTCGTACCCTTGAACTGACTATTCACTCGCATCCGGGAAGTTATATGCCTATTTAAGTGTATGATTCCTCTCAATTGTTTTGAAGTTAGTCTTTAGAGTAGGTTGTGAGAGAGAAACCAAGGGGAAACAAGTTATGGCTTGATTATTGATCCCTCCCCTTGAGTTCTAACCACTAGACGCCTCTAGTGTTGCAGAGAGAAGTTAATTAGTTGATGTAAGAGGCTAGTCCTAAAATGCAAATGCAAGATGCGAGATTATTAAGTTTCTTAAGTACTTAAAGACAAATTACAATGATTTTCAATTTGAAACAATGAAGTACTTAGACAACAGACAAATGATAATTTTCACCACAAGAGAAAATGCTCAGAATAAACAAATGCTAGAAAATGTTGCCAATAATACCAAAAGACAATTCTTAAGAGATAAACAAGATCAAGTTGACAAGATCAATGCTCTTTAACACAATTAACAACCTTCAAGATTATAACAATGAATCATCAATATGCCAATTAGATACAATGAAGAGCTCCTTATGGACAGAATTAGATCTCTTATCACAATTAAATTTAAATTCGATTATGGTGCTTTAAGAGCGACTTAGATTACAAATCCACAAGAGCTATTTAACTCAACAATGAGCAATGTATCCACTCATCCAACAATAATGATAGCAATGAGAAACAAGAGAATTAATCACAATGTTACTTGTTAAGCCAATCTCATTGGACAATTATCAAATCAATTAGAGCACAAAAAGGAAAATTATGAATTGATTAGGGCACATTATCTCACCATAAGAAAATTATTCCATTCATTAGACACTTATTAAGACAAAATATAGCATTATATTGCACTTAACAAACACCAAAAAGTATATTCCATCAACAAACTTGCCAAAGAGAAGCTCCAAGACAGAGAGCGGAAACATTCTACACATCAAAATGCATTTAATCATCCAAATCATTCCACAAATTGCAGGTCTGAATTCATTAGAGATATATATCCCAAATCCAAATGATGATGAATGATACAATGAGGCTCTCATGTATTTATATGAGCCTTACGGGTTCGAATTATGTCTAATTAGCCTAATGATGCCCCTAGAATAAAATAATGTGCAAAATAACACTATATATATGGTGACAAGCCCATCAAATAGCTCCAAAAGTGAATGACAAGTCTCTTAAGAGGGCCAAAATGATAAAACAATAGCAAATAGGGCCGTTGGAAGGCCAAATCGAGTCGCTCATGTGCCATGATGAATAGAAGGTCTCCAACAACAATGATAAACATGGTGCCCCCCTCAATCTCTAAGAAAATAACTTGTGGTGCTCCCAAGTGGCTGTGGGGGCACAAGGAATGGTCTCATGGGTATCCAACTGAATCGAACAAGTTATGCTCCATCAATAAGGGCTGGAACGAAGAGACAAGCCCTCCCTTGTCTCCCAAGGCAAGACAAAACCTCATCTGGGCCTTGGATCAACTGCCAAGTGTGTAGCCGGCTAAGCAGTGTGGTCCAGGTGCATCATCATCATCGAAGAACTGGGGCACGAGCTAGCAATAAGTGGTGCTGAAGGATCCCATGGTGTGGCTATCTACTCTCCGCGGTGGAGGAAACTCATGGCTTTCAATGTTCACCCTACAAATGTCATCATGACCCTTTGGAGGGTTTGGGTCCTGTATAGGGAGGCCAAACCCTGAGCTAGCAATAAGTGGTGCTCAAGGATCACATGGTGTGGCTATCTACTCTCTGTTGTGGAGGAAACCCATAGTTTTCAATGCTCACCCTACAAATGCCATCATGACCCTCTGGAGGGCTTGGGTCCCGTATAGTGAGGCCAAACCCCAAGATGAAGACCCACCTGCAATCTTTAATAATATTCAATGCGTCTCCTCACCTTCCAGTATAAAAATTCATTAGTGCAATTGAGTAAATGAGCTTACAAATCAGGGAACCAAGTGGACACTTCATAGCGGCATGCCCTTCCATAATGGGCTTTAGAATGTACAAGTATCTCTAGGCTCAAGATGGGAGTTAATCAAGGACCCTTTTAGGTGGTTTCAACCTCTAAGGGAGTGACAGGTCCATGGTACATCCATCAAATGGCAGGTGTCATGATATAATGATGGAACAGAGTGGGGGTAGCAGGGAGAGGCTCTAAACCACATGCTATGGTACAAGGGCAACAGTAATGAGGGAAGCCCACACATGGATGTATAGATGTAGGAGGGAGCGATCGTGGTACATGAGCTACCCCTACCTTTGTTTTTCCACCCTTCTTCATATTCCTTTTGCCTTTTATTGATTTTTCTTTCTTTTAATTGCTCGAGGTTCTAGGGAATAAGAGCATGATGTGAATGCTATAACAATGAATACCCCCTTAAGGTTGGGCGGTTCATCGCCCACTAGGGGTTGGGACAATCATGGGTTCCTTAATGATGCAAGGGGGTTCATATAGGGCCCTAGGAACCAGGGGATGGCCATAATGATAGGGGGTATAACTCATGTTTGGGTTTTTCCCATGTGCTAAATTCTTATGTTTCGACCATATTTTGCATTTTATGGTACATTTCTTGTTGTAAGTGGCCAAATTATGATTTTAACTTTCTTTTTAGCTGCATCAAAACCTTCGGGGCATCATTCTAGGCCTGACCCATAGTGTGGACAAGGGGGGGAGGCTAACTCCTTGTGGACCTAGTGGACAAATGTGGACCTGGATGGGAAATATGTGGAAAGGGGTTATAATGAGCATAGGGGAGTGATGTATGTGGTATCGGGAAATGGGACCACGCAACCAAAATCAGGGTTTCCCATGTAGTGCCGCTCCTAAAGCTAGTAGCCAATAAAGGAGATCTCACGGGACTAGGATACAAGGTTAACCACCAAATTGGACAAGGGCACCAGAGTACAGACAAAGCCCATTCTTTCTGCCGAATTTCCCTGCTAATCCATGTCCAAATGTGCCCACGATAAGTAAACCAAAATACCCAATTACATAATGAAAAGCCATACCTTCGGGGTTGGAAGGCCCACCTTCAAACGTACGATCATAACATATGGGCGAGGGTAGACAATGGCTGGCTCAGGTGGCGGAGAATGGTGGGTGCAAGGGGTTGTTGGCTACCTGCTGAAGACAAATCTTGGAGAAAAATTCTCCTATAGGGGTCACCCACAAGTGGTGGGCAACAGGAGGTATTCCAGAAAAGGAACCAAGTTTTTTAGATGGAGTGCAACAACCTGTTCTTGCTTTCCCAAGAACATATAGGACAATTTCTCTGGAGTTGAAGATTCATCATCTTGCAGTAAATGCAATATTGAAGAGCAACCAGGTGAATGAAATGGAGGGAGGACAAATTTGGCAGCAGTAAGACTTGTCATTGCTTGAGGACAAGTAATGTCGGGAAGGGGGCACTATAAGGGGACTGTAATGTTCCCGAGAAATTAATTGCTGAGGAGACGAAGTAGCCTATCAATCCCCGTAGGCTATAGTCCTTGATAAAGGGGAAAACCCCAAAATACCCAATGTATGTGCGAGTTTTGGGGCAGCTGGGAAAAGAAACCCAACATGATTTAATTTTTTAAACCATTTCAAGCAACATGATCCCCATCTTGTCAGTTTCTTGAGTTTTTGATATATTTTAAACTATCAAACTCTTCTTAGATGCCCCCTCCATGCCATTTTCATGCATTTAAAATGTAGCAGCTTTGATCTTCTCTAGAGGTAGAAATTCTTCTCTTATCAGGTTGCCATAGCCCTTCTCATGCTTTTTATCTGAAAGTTTCTTGGCCTTGAGATAATGTTAACAAAATTTGCTGCATTTTTGTCTTTACAATCAATTCATTTGTACTTGGAAGTTACCTGTCCATGTGTCTCATGATTGGGGTGGCTGTCCCTCTGACTTTTACCCTGCCGGGCATTTATATAAAGAGAGCTAACAGTGAGGGTTAATGCATAGTCTTGACATTTGGCGCTTTCCATATGACACATCTTCCATGACTTTTTATTCATTGTTTCTTTCACATTGATTAGCTTTCCAAATGATTTTAAAGATATGGCTGGGGTGATGATTGGGTCTTGACCAGTGGTTAAGTGGAATATTGCTTCCAGCAGTTTCAGATGGCAACTATGTCTCTTTCTTAGCCCCTTCTGCATTCCAGTAAGGTGTAAGCTTGACTAGGCTAGAGTAGGTGCATATTTCTGCTTGTAAGACATATCTAGGTTATATGGAGAAACTGCATCTAAACCTTTGGGACAATCCATATCATCATTGTTTTGCTGTTATTGTTTCTAAGTAGGATTGTATTTTGAAACAGTCATATTGAGTCTGTCATCTGTGAGAATATCCATGTATGGGCAGTTGTCTTTTGCCCAGTTGGTCAATTACTTGCTTGGTTTATCAATAGTGGATTATTTCAGTGCCACCTTCATTTAATTGTTCTGAGAATTCCATCAGCCTTGCTAATCCTCTGACAAGATAGATCAAAGTAACTGACTATACTGACATTGGTAGAGATCCTACCGACTTTAGGATTAATATGTCAAATATATTATTTTGAATTGATTTCATGCTGTTGTCTTTAATTGAAACATGCATTTATGGGTTAGTTTTGTCTATATTCAGGCAAGGGCAGAAGCTATTTTGAAAACGCCAGAAGTCCACACTACATTATCTTTACAGGTATATGTGAAACAGAGCAAAATTTTCTTGAGAAGTTTCCTATTTATTTTGAATCATAGGGACAGATATCTTGAACAAGGATCCGATTGTCAGAACAGGATATTCAAGGACTAGTTACCTGGGTTTTTGGAGATGGAGTGATGCCGTCTTGGATATTTATCAAAGTAATCCATTATCTATAGGTTCTTGTTGGCTTCAGTTGTTCTGCTTTTCGTTTTCTAATTTAGAAGCTATGAATTGTTTTCCAGGAGTTTTTGGTGCAGTTAGTGTTGTTAAGACTTGCTTATAAAGTATAATGTCAACTCAATTGTCGCTGATCTGCAGAATAAGCCGTTGATATCAAAAGTAGTACTTCTTTATATGCCAGGCCTTGATGCAGCATTGTTTATGTCTCAACCTCATCTGCTAGGAAGTTTGAGAGAATGTTGTGGCAATCCGAGGGCTGTCATGGCTGTCAGGTTAGTTATACGAAAACATGATTTGGTCGATGTCCTAGCATCTACATGATTCTAGGCTATTATTTAGATAGAATGTTTTTTTTTTTCGTGGTTTCCAGTTCTCATCTCATAATATTTGTTTAATCATTACAAATCTTCAATAGCTTTCCAAATTCTTAATCATCTGATGTGGTACATGCATTTTGATTGCGACTTTTTTTGGATCCTTGCTTTGGCAGCTCAGTAGCGGATTCATCACAAACAATAGAGGCTCTCTTAACTTGCAAGTACAAAAGAAAGCGTCAAGACGTAGATAAATTTTCTTCTGAGCCAAATATCTGTTGCAGATTCTATGTTTTTTTTTTTTTGAATGGAGGATTGATAGAAAACCTTGCTTACATGGAAGTGATGATTTTGAAGATTGATGTCAGTTTTTTCTTTTATATTTTCTTAGACAGCAATTTTTTTTTTCATTCACTGCAGTCTTATGCTTTACATTGGATTCATCTCGCAGTTCTCCCAAGCTAATACTGATAATGAAGCTTCTGGAGCTCCCAATTCCAAGCAAAACTGGGGGCAGATCATGGAAGAGGCAACAACAAACTTCAGATCTCAGAGAGAAACAATTGGGACCAATAGAATGATTGGTTTGCCCACAAAATATCCTTTAAATTTTGTCTGATGATCGTATGAAAGATTGTTGTCCATAGATCACCAAAATTTAGTTAATGAGGCTGATGATCACAAATGTTATATATCTAAAGTTGTGCATTTAGCATCTCCAACTTAAATTCAGGATCATCGAGAATCCCAATGGAGGAAATCTAATAGATGAATAATTGACATAATACATGGAAATGTTGTACTACTATAAATTGCAAAGTTGTATGCATCTATTAGGTCCAAAGTAGGGTTATTGTAGAGACAAACCATCCTGTCTATGGTTCACAACAATAAACTGAGGCAGTATCACACGTATAATGTTTTTGGGATTATTTGTAGTTAGATATCTATGTTGCAAGAAATGCCTAAAAAGGTGGCATACCGGTACCGGGGACGGCCCAAAACGCTGAAACGCTGTTGGCCGTACCGTACGGTGTTTCGCCATACGGTATGACTGGCAACGTTTCAGCTGTGTTTTAGGCAGCAGAAAGGTGATTTTTTTAACCTTTTCATCCAGCTCAAGGGGTGAAGAAGGGCGTGGGTCCCTTCTAACACTCAAATGTCCAGATTTAGAGCTCTTTCTTTCTGCTCTTGATATTTGTGCCAATGGTGGTGCAAGTGCAACTGGAAGTACTAGTAGAGTTGCCTCTTCTATTGAACAAGCATCTTGTTCTATCTTTGCTGATGAGGATGAGGAGTTTTATTAGTAGTGATATGTTAATGTAGGCATAATTGTTTTTAGCTCATGTTTTATTTCAGTTTTAGCACATATAGCCTCACATATAAAGGTTGATTTTGGAGCCTTGGATGTAAAGCCTCATCTATAAAGGCTACTTTTGGATATTTGCATCATGTAATCATCTGTTGGAGTTGATATAAATTGGGTTTTCCTTCTAAAATGTCATTTATATGTCTCATTCTTTCTTTTCTTGGAAAATAATATGTTATTTAATATTGACTATACTATATATATATATATATATATACGCTGTTTCAGTCACGTGTTGGGCCGTCCCGTTTTTGAAAACTTCTAGACGTTTCGTGCAACTTAGTTGGATATCTATCATAATGATTGTCCCAATATGCCTATAATCTCTATGATCGATCTAGGTTTTCTTTTCACTTTCCTCTGGTCTATCAGAATTCCCCTTGGCAACTCGTGGATCGATTTTGTAGCTGGCACAAGTGTAGAGGCAATATTTCAATTAGCATTAGATGCAGTCTCGGGGTTGTGTTTGCCTTGCTATTGAAGCCACTGGTTGGAAAAGACAAACACCATAGCAACACAAACACCTTACAATTTTGGATGGTTTATCTTGCATGCATTTGAAGTTGGAACCTTATTGAACATCTCACTATTTAAGTACTTTCTCAAATAGATGCAATATGTTTTGAAAGCACTTACACTTCTTTCATTTGCAAGTACTTTAATCTCATTCTTGTACCTTTCTTATGCTCATTTGGATCAAGTCTAAAGTCTTTTTGATGCTATATCATTGTTGTATGTGAGCTTTTTTCCTCTTTTCAGTACAATCAATTATTACTTGCAAGCATTTATTTCCAATTAGTGCTTTCCTTTCAAAATTGTACCATCATATTGTGGTTTTGGTTTGGTTCACTAACACTTGTCTTGCAACTCTTCTTTCCATTTGCTTTTGTTGTATCTTGAAGATATTTCTGTTGTTGCAAGTACTTTTATTTATTTGAGCATATATTTCATTTCTTTCAAGATTATATTTGGCACTAGTCTACTTACATTTGTCTTGTAGGATACATTGTTAAGTCATATTGATCTATTTACATTTTTGATGCTGATTACATGCTCATGATCATTTGTACTTGCTAAGTTTTATTGCTTCAAGTTATATTTCAAGTTATTGAATGGTTGATGCTCTAATTGGTCTACTAACTATCTCCCAGAACTTGTTAGTTTAACAAGTCTTCTTTAGGGTCCACCCTCTTCAACTTTAGCTAGAAGAGAGCCTAGATAGAGAGAGTTGGGATTAGGTGACAACCCCTTCTCTGAGCTTTGCCACGAAGGCCACACCTAGTGGGGTTGAGGAATTTTCCCACATTAACTTAGTTGTGTAAGCTAGGCGGCAACAAGTCCCTCTTCCAAGTCTTACCGTAGCAGATTCTTTTTATGAAGAAATCCCTAAGAAATAGGGACACATGTTATTGAGTCCTTGAAGATAGAGAGATTCTCATGCTTCCCTACTAAGCCTAGACAAAGAGAGTTAGGATTAGGTGACAACCCCTTCTTTGAGCTTTGCCACCAATACCACATCTAGTGGGGTTGAGTGTGATGTCCCCTCTAATTAAAATCAACAAGCAACACCACCATTTTTGCAATTTTGGTTAGGTGAGCAACAATTTTGGCCCACAACTTAGGAAAATGGATAAATCAAAAGAATATTTAATTTTTGGGTAAAGAGGAGCACCCAATTTGGAGAAAAGGGAAAAATCGTGTAGCTAGTGGAAGGTGGGGGCCGCTCCATTGATGATCAGTGGTTGCCATTGATGTCAACTCAAGCAACACCAGGGGCTACCTAGATCTTTCATGAGCATTTTGACTTTACAACTTACTCTATTTTGAGTCAAGGATATTCTAGATGGGTTCTACTCGTCGAGATGTTTCTGTTGATATATGGCACGCCAAGTAATTCTTCATGGTTTGAGAGATATTCATGTTTGAAGTTAGTAACCCCAGTTAGTGGGCTAAAACCCTATGGGGTTGTGGCATGACACTCATAATTGGTTGTGGTCATTGAATAGTCAATAATTAATAATGATCTTTTTTGCTCCTAAAATCCCTCCAACGTTCACTTGTTGAGGACCCTCTCAACTCAAGACATTCATATAAATAGTGACCCTCAAATCCTCCTCTTGTAGGGATTTTGTTGCTTCAAACAGGTCATCGTGGCATTTTCACTATAATTTTTTTTTTGTTATTCTGTGAAGCTTCAGAAGCTGAAATTAAAACCCATTTGAGCCAAAATCTTGATGAACCTCGTGACCGAATTTCAGATCTTGGTTCGCTATATTTTCAGAGATATGATCTGAGGAAGTTAGGGTTTTTGCAGGCTCCCGAATTCCATGTCAAATAGGTGATGTTGGGAAAATCGTCGTAACTTTCTCTTTGAGCATTGGATTCAAATTTCACAAATAGTCACAGAAAGAGGACAGACTGTAGTTTGTTGAGTAGCGTTTTCAAGGCCGAAGGTCGTAACAATGACACATGGCACTTCATACAAGTTCGCTCTACTGAACTAGTCTATAATCAGGTCATCGTGGGAGATTGGGCATAACTCTTTCTTGAAGAATCTAATCTTGATTAGACTTGTGGGGTTGGAAAGAGGACTCAGAGGGCTACCATAGGACGAAATTTCAGACCCTGGAGATCTGAAATTACATAGATATAACAGATTCAATATTGAGCTCCTAGAAGGCAAGAAAAAACATGCATTCAAGGATCACTGTAGTAAGGACCACACATCAACAGTCAATGGTATGTCTCCTCCAACAAGATATGTATGATTAGTGTTTACATTTGAAATATGAGTATCATCTTTGACATATGTTTTAGCAGGACAACATAAGTACATACAGGGTCTCGGGTATATCTCTATGTCTCTATATGTCACAGTTAGTTTTGATACCACATTTCGGATGTCCTATTCTTGACACATTTCATGCTACATATTCTTGATGCTACACCAAGTTTGCTAAATCTACTTGATGTTGTAAGTTCATGTTACTTGTCTTGTCATAGTTGATAGAATGGTCTCTGTTGTTGTACTTAGAACTTGGTCCATCACAAGTCTAGGGTCTGTCATCAATTGTTTTTGTATATATCTTTAGGTCAGTTTTGGATATAGTCTTGCGCAGAGTCTAGGCCTATATCAAGAGTGGGAGTCTTTGTCTACTGTTGGAACAAGTCAACAACAAAAGTGACAAGCACATTTCAGGTACGCATTGTAATTTTAATTTGTATTTATTCATTATTATGCACTTATATGTGTTTTGTAGGCAGAGGTAAGTTGAAGGGTATTTTGTTTTGTTTTAGGATTGGTTTCACCGGGCAAATTTTGCATGCAGGTAGAAGAAGATTCAAGTACAACTTCAAGCAAGAATTCAAGAGCAGAAGTGTCAAATCAAAGGAAGCATTGCAACGGGACATCCTTTGAAGACATGACAACCATCCGTATATTGTGAAGAAGTGTCAAGGCCAAGAGTCATCATTGTAAAGTTGTAAAAGAGTCATCTGTAAAAGTGTCATCATTGGAAGAGTCATTATTGTAAAAGAGTCAATTTGCCTAGAGTCGAAAAGGCATTATTGGGAGGTATAGGACTCTTTGTTGGGATGATGTCATGGTTGGGTTGCGGGTCATAGTGTGATTGGGTGTTAGGTCAAAATCATTGTAATTCATATTGTATCGTGGATCGTTGTCCTTGGTACGGGAATCCACACTCTTGTCTCATTTTAGTCATTATAGGGTGGCAAGGAGGTGCTAGGCTGGTGCATGAAGTCGCCTACAGGTTGGAGCCGGTGAACACTTCAGGGTGGTAGGTTGGTCTAGGATGTTGGGGCATCCATTCAGTTGACAACTGAAGAAACTAGGGCGTCCATTCAGTTGACTATTGAGAATGCGCACCCTTGGAGAGAGGAGGGAAAAGGAAATTCACTAGGTGGAGCCCACAAGGCAAGAGAAGGGGCAAAAATTATAAATGGGAGGTGGAGTGCTCATTTTGGGACTTTTGCTTATTTGATATTTGAACTATTGTTTGCTCAAGCTGTTGATCTGGGTTAACAGAGTGTTGTTTAGCACATGAGATTTTCGAGGGGAGATCTCAACTCTTACTTCGGTGGATTTCGAGTGCCACAATGTGGGAGCCTTTGTTGCATTCTAGGAGCTATTTTGGAGGGATTTCACAGGGAGATTCGAGCTGTTGAGAAGTAGGCTGGGCGCAGTAAGGGACTACACACTCTTGTGAAGAGTGAGCTTCACCACAATGTTGGTTCTGGGAATTTAGGGGCACATTCTCTTGGCATTCAACAACATTTTTGTAGTTGTTTGGTGGGCAAGTTGAGGGGAATTTCTTCAGGCGGAATTCCTTCTTCTCGGGCCAGCGCAGAAGTGGTTTGACCGTAGTCATTAAAGGAGCACCTTGGTTGTAGAGGCTTGAACCGAAGTTGGGGAAGAGGATTTATAGGGGGACATAAGGATAATTCTTGGAGAGGTTCTCAGTTAATTTTGGAGGGCATTGGCAACTATTTCTCAGGTAGTACGAATTACCCAGCTGGAGAGGGAGCTCATACAAATTGGGGGTAATTTCGGAAGGTTGGAATAAGGCCCAACCCTTTCTGGGTTTTTTGAGGAGAGGCCAAGATTAATTTAGCAGAATTTCTTGAGCACTCTAGAGTGCTCAAACAAGGGCCTCTTCCCAGCCAACAGTGCAGATTTCTAGGGCTAATACAGAGCATTGAGGAGGAAGCACTTTCCTTGTCTGGGCAACACATTTTCTCACTTGGGATTTGTCTAGCTTGCTTTGGCAAGCCTTGGTGCACATATTCCATATATCTATTGTACTCTCCTCTTTGATAATAAAATGGCTTAGCTTGGCACAATTTTTGGTGTATTTGTGGGTGTCTAATAGTTGTTTGAAATTTTTGTGTTACATGTGTATTTTGATTGAGTATCACTGTTAACTTTCCTAATAGGAATATTACATTGAGGATTTTTCCGACATTAACTTAGGTGTGTAAGCTAGGTGGCAACAAGTCCCTCTTCCAAGTCTTACCTCAACAGGTTCTTTTTATGAAGAACTTCTTGAGAAATAGGGACACATGTTATTGAGTCGTTGATGGTTGAGAGATTCCCATGCTTCCCTACTAAGCATTAACATCTACCACTGCTATAAGAATAGAAGAATATTATGATGCATTTTATAAATCAAGAAATAAACTGGAGAAGCTACTAGAAATAATAGTATGCTTTTTTAGGTCAAGAACTATGATGTGAAATCTACAGTAAAATCATTTGATTTGTTGATTTTGAATGCCCACCTTAGAGACTTTCAACTCTTATACAACCAACCCAACTAGAATAGTTCATAGGAATCAAGAGTGTTCTCCATTGGAGCTTCTTATTCCACACTTATAGGGGGAAACTGATCCCCACTATTTTCCTCTTCCCATCACTTTTGCCCACATGCCATAATCTGCCCCCAGAAAAGGTAAATTGGTTTGTTGTAAAATCAATTTTGCATGGGAAGTTGTCCCCACAGTTGGGGGATGTTTCCCTTGCACTTCCCCATTGTTGCTGATTTGTGGACTAAGGGGTCAACCCTCTTTTGGAAGGGAATGTCCACAACTACATGGAGGTGGCTTCCTCCACTTCCACAAAACATTTCCCTTCAAAAGTGAGGAGTTCTGGGAGAAATGCCTTGATGGTTTTGGGAACATTTGGATGTCCCCTATCCAAACTGTTGCCCATTTTGCACTAGTTTTCCAAGAAAAATGTTGAAACTTTAATTCATGGATGTGCAAATTTGATTCTTTAGACCTAAAATTATCTGAAAATTAAAAGCTTACAAATTGTCATCAAAACTCCATTTCAAAATAAAAGTTTTAGAATGATAGATTAGGGAAACAGACAACATATCTGATTTTGGATCAATTTGCCAAGTATTTAGTGGTAGATCCAAGAAAGCCCCTATTGAAATTAGAAAACAACAAAGGTCTGCAACAATAACTCATAAAATATTGAATTAGCTTGAAAACGATGAATATTGCTGCCGCCGAAATCCACAATTGGGCTAACGTGGAGGAAATATCCAACTCCACTTGGTGTGCCTTGGGGACAAGTCTCGAGTTGAGTAGCTATTGTGAAAATTCCTATACTCAAGGAACCCCTACTGCAACAAAACTGAATTTACTTCTAATTGATTTTAATATACATTATCAAGTTATTTTCTGAATAATACTGAAGTAAATTACTTCTGCAGCCTACACCAATTTAATTTGATTGCCTGAAACAAGAAACTTAGCAAAGAACAAGATACATATGACACCGTTATTTTTGGACAAAACAGTCCTCAGAAAAACCCAATGCAAGAAAACTGGTGCAACAACTTTGAGGGTTTTATATTATTAAGCAATAGTTGTGAATACAATGTTGGATACCCTCTTGACAATCCAGTTACAGAGAAAAATATAATGGGAGAAAAATGAGTGAGATTACCTCACTTCACTCGACAATTTCCAGTTGAGTCGACAACAAAACTGGATAACCCGTGCTATCTCTGCGCTGGCCCTACGTAGGCCCTGCGTCAGCCTTATAGGCTCTGCGTAAGCTTTGCACAATCTTTTTTGCCTCCTGGAGCTTTTGCGTCAACCTCTCCTAGCTGTTTCGGCAACTCCCCGAAAAAATTTCAAATTTTTGCATGAGGGCAACTTCTCCTCTGCATTAGCTCTCCCTGGTTTCGCGTCAGGCCTGCGTGGGCCCAGACTGGCCCAACGTCAGTCCCTCTAGGTGCTGCGCTGACTCCACTAGTGGCTCTTCGCCTCTCTACCCAGTATTCCCGAACTATGCTTGCCCCTCTGCTGTAGAATGATCACTTAGTTCGAACTTCTCAATTCATTCTCTCGTTGTGTCTTTCTAAATGAACACCAAGCCTCCTTCTTATACTTTTCTCGTTGAGACTTCAACGACCGAAATTAAGTCTCTAATCAACGGCTAAGATTAAAACTTGACTTGATCTGCCTTCTAGCTGCCACTGAAATCTCAACTCCTCTGTCTAGGCTAATTCCTAGCGAAGCCAAAGGGGAGTGGACCCTATAAGATAAAAAAGACTAAGGCTTGATTTAAGCTGAATTAAGCTAAATCAAGTTCTAGGAGTTAAATGAAATTACACAAGATACATTCAACGATCAATAAATAAATTGCAGCAATGTTACACCAAAGCATGTAGATAACCTTCCAGGTAAATAAAATAACTATGAGCATAAACAATATGTAGCAATAAAAATCAAATGACAACAAATGATGTAACAATGGAGACCAATGTCAAGATAGCTTGTGAAAGCAAATACTCAAATCAAGAGATAATGCTTGAAAAGTAAGTACTTGGAAAGTAAATACCAATTGCTTGAAAAGTAAGTAATTTGGAAACCAAGAGCTCAAAAGTAAATCCCTGAAATGTAAATTAACCAAGTGCTTGCAAAGTAGATAATTGAAGCAAAAGATGATTGTTTGAAAAGTACTGGAATGAATCAAAGTGCTATAAAGTTACTGGAAATTGAAATGGAATTGCCCAAATGTAAATAAACTTGAATGTAAAGTGGCAATGAGATAACAGTCAAGTACAAAATGCTGCAAAATGAAATGTGATGAAGTGTGCTTGTTTGATTTTAGTTAAGAATATATTTTCACTTGGATTTAAATTGATTAGGTGTGTTAGTGCACAACATGCAATTGGGTGATTGCAAAAAATTAAAGCTAATCTAAGGTTGGTTTCCTCTTAAGTCCTATCCTCGTTGGGTTAAGGAAAGGTACAGGGGGTTCCTACAAGGAGAAGGTTAGGCTTTAGTGAGAACCCCTGAGAACCCACAAGTCAGCCCATCTGCAAGGAGGTCCAACACTAAGGGAACAAGCCCAAAGCCTTATTTCACAAGTCGAAATTTTACCGGTTTCCCCCATTCTCATAATAAGAAGATATATAAGAGGGTGTTCCCTATTTAGTTTACTTCAACCAACAAGCCGTTGGAACTTGTTGAAGGTTTGTTACTTTGGAAAATGAAATCTTAGTTAATAAGATGAAATCAAAATTACTCTAGATGCAATTAGATTGTCTTAATGAAATTGAAATGAATCTAAACTAGATTGTGTGCATGAAGTTAAATCAAAAGAAATTGCAACCTACTCTAGTGTTGTTTGATTATTAAACTACTCGAAGGTTAATTTTAGCCCAAGAAAACAAACCACGAAAAGAGAGAAGCACACACAAGATCCCCAATGGGGAAATAGGGATTCTTAGGGGACTCCCCTAACTCCCAAAGTGTTATAATACTCTATTTAATCCTGTTACCACAAAATTTAGCAGGCCCTAGAGAGGGAAAGCCTATTGGACAAAAGCTAGGCTAAGTGCTAACAATAGGATAATGGCCCACTGCCACCATAGCCACGGTCACTTGCTATTTATGGACTTTCACTGATGGGAGGAGTCTTGGTAGGAAGGAGATCACTTAGAATTGATATGCTAGGTATAAGGGTACAAAGTGATCAAGCTAGAGCTCATTTGGAAGAGAGGCTCAATAAGGGTACAAGGTTTCAAAGAAGCAAACCGCTTTCTAAGAGAAGCTCTAGAAAAGAAGGCACAAGACCTAGGGCTTTGAGGTTTTTCGATGGTAATAGGTATTCACAAGGTCAAGGCTCAAGAGAAAAGGCTTCTTGAAATATACATCAACAAGTACTAAGTTCATACAACTTCAAAGAAGTCCCTAAGTTAAGGGAGAAGAAACCAGGGATTCCCTCTTTGAACAATATCTAGGGCAAGATATTTTATTAAAATCGAGTGGATGCCGACCAAACTTGGAGCATAGGTAGCCCAGACGCTAAGTTTGATGTTTAGGCTCTCAAATTCCCTGAAAGTCTCCCTAAAATTTTGTTGCAAGCCCTAGATTTTTGCCCTAGCCTTAAAAGGACTGAATTTTAAGAGGAAAATTATGGATGAAAAGTAGAGATGACCACCAAGGACTTGGATTACTACCTTGTCCTTTGGGCATATGGAGTCTTAGGATGTTCAAGGTGAGTTAAAGGAGGCTTAAAAATGATGTCTTAGATACCACTTTTAAGCATTTACCCACTTCAAAGATAATGATATTTCATGGAGAGTTCAAGAATTTTCTCTATTAGGAACATTGATTACATGCCATACATTGAATGGCATATGCAATACTCAACTAGAAAGCCTTCCAAAATTATTTTTCAGTAATTAAGGCACAATTAGCACATTTTAAAAGAAACAATTCCATGCATTAAACGAATTTCAAGAGAAAAATTCCATCAACATTAAGCACCTATAAGATGACATGCAATATATCCATCCAAGATCTAAGAAATAACTCCAAAGAAGAAATGCAAATTAGCTGCAAATGCCAAAATGCATTCCAAAAGATTCTCCAATAGCCAAAGAAACAAGTGCGAGTTCTTCTCAAGAGATCCAATCCAAGTATGATGATGATCTCTCACAAATGAACCTAAGTTATATTTATATGAGTCTGCCTAAATCGAAATTACCCTATTAGCCACCAAAATATTATAATAATGAACAAGATACATACCTTGGTCACAAGCCGACCAAGTAGCTTTTACAAATTATGAATTAGCCATCCAAATGCTAACCGAGTTGGTGACGTCATGTTGATGCATGGTCGTTCGTTGGAGGGCCACATTGAGTCCTCTAGGTGCCAAGATATGAGAGAGGGCTCCATAAATTACAAACTAGGGGATTACCCGTAATTCTCCATGCAAGTCATCATGTGGGGCCCCAAAGTGGGTTTGGGGCACAAATGCTGATTTCATGGGTCTCTTGGTGATAGAATAGCCTGTATGATGCTCCAAATAAGGGCTTTGATGATAGTGCTTTCCCTCCCATGTCTCAAGGGTGAGACAAACCTGCTTGGCCTCAGATCTACCACTCCATATGGTACATCGACTAAGCAAAGTGCATCATCTCATGAATAATATGGGGCAATAAACATACTGCCGCAGGTGCTTAGGTTGCCCATGGTGTGAAATGATGCTTTGCATATGATGGGGAGTCCCATGGCTCTCATCGCATCCCCTGGGGTGTCAATATGACCCTCCGATGGACATGGGCCCTAATTAAGTTACCCAACCCATGATGAAACCATCTGTTAATTACATATAATATCTAATGCGCATCCTCACCATTAGGTACAATAATTCATTAGTGCATCTAAGTGAACCAAACTTGTTTATCAAGGGCATGATTGAGACATCATAGTCCAAATTTGGGGCTTCAAGATCATAATAGTGTTACCTCCCTAGGTAGGAGTGGCTAATAAACAACCCTATTAGGTGTTCCTAGCCCCCTAAGGGGAAAGACAGTTCCCTTGTACATCCTTCATTTGATAGGTGTTATGTGGATGATGATGAATGGACAGGGACACAAGAGTCTCGATGCCAAATGCCATGGGTTCAAGGGTGGCAATGATGAGGGATGTCCACATATTTGGGTGTATAGATGTAGGAGGGAGTAATCGTGGATACATGAGTTTACCCAGACTTTGTTTTTCCAGCCTTATTTATTTTCATTTTCCTTTTCTTGACTTTTCTTTGTATTGCTGTTCGGGGCTCCAAGGAAATGAGAGCATACTGTGTATGATGTAAGCTGTTATTACCCCCTTAAGGTGGGGTGGTTCATTGCCCACTAAGGGTTGAGACGTGCGTGGGTTCCTTAATGATGTGGGGGCACTCGTAGGGCCCTAGGAACTATTACCTACCACCAATGGGTGACCCATCCGTCTTCTTAATCGTTGAATTCCTGGGAGATCAGCTAAAGGAGGGTTTCCCAATAGGCTGTCATTCCAAACATTTATCTCTCGACCATTCCCTGATAGCCTCGAGGGTTTTTCCTTGAGGATAGGCAGAACTTTTTTGATTAACTTCCACACTTGAGTACAAGGCCTGATTGGAGTTCTTTCTGAAAGGAGGGAGAATCAAGAAGGATCAACGTGGAAGGTGCCTCCAGATTTCTTTTCTGCATTCATTATTGGATTTAGGTCGCCTCCTAAAATAATGTCCTTGTTGTGTTCCTGAAGTATAATGTTTTTGAGAGAATTCCAACATATCTCTTTTTCTCTGTAGTGATTTGGTGCGTAGATATTGAAGAGACAAATTTGCTCTTCATTTATTTTATTTCTTAATTTAGTTTTTATCCAGTGTAGATCTTTCTGTTGCTGCTGTAGATCCCATATGTCCTTCCTCCTTAAAGTGCAAATTCCTCTAGAGGCCCCTACAGCTTGAAGAGCTGTTCCATCATATTTCCTTGTTTTTTGAATAATTTTCTCCATATCTTTTTCATTTATCTTGGTTTCCTGGATCATGAATATGTTTGGATTCTCAGATGTTAGGATGTCTTTGACTGAGTTGAATTTGTAGGAGTGTCCCAATCCTTTGCAATTCTAGGATACTAGGATCATTATTTATTTTGGGTTGATGGCGAGGGACCTTTCTCTCGAGTAGAGTTGTGAGTTTTCTCCTTGTTTCCAGTACTTTTTTCGAGGAAAGAATCCATCGGTTGCTGCGTTCCCCTTGCCATTTCCTTTGTTGCAACTTCATCTCTTAGTTCCATGTTTGTCTTTCTTCCTTGTATTTTGTGAAGATCTAAGGAGGATTGGTTTCTTGTAAGAATTCTTTCATAGGATGGGGGAGGAGAACTAAGAGGAAAGTTAGAGGGAGAAGAGAAGGTGAATGGGGGCAGGGAGGTTTGACCGAGAGGGGAGGAAGGGGGAGGGGATGAGGGGTTCATTAGGGGCTAGAGGAGGATCGAGGGAGGGGTCAAGAGGACCAAACAGATTGGGATTAGAGAGGGGAAGAAGGGGAATGGCTGAAAGAGAGGGAGAGGGATTAGGAGCTGAAAGGGGAGGAGCTTGTTGAGAGGAGGTTTTGTTGGTTGTCCTTTTTTTAACAGATTCCCATTTGGATTCTAGAACTTCTACTTCATCAGTTTCTTTCTTTTTTGTACATCTGTTAGCAAAATGGTCGTATTCGTGACATACCTTGCATTTAAACGAGATTTGTTCATAGTCTAGTTGTTGTATGTGCATCCAACTATCGACTCTGATCTTTACAGCTTCTAGAAGGCCTTTTCCCAGGTCGAATTCCACATAGATACGAGCACAAGCGTGCATGTTCTCCTTTAGTTCACTTCTGTCTATGTATTTTCCTACTGTGTTTCCTTTAGCTTTAACTGACTCATCTCCCCATCAGTGGAGTGGGAGGTGGGGAGGCGCACCTATACTGGAACAACATTCGAGACATTCAACTTAGGATCGAAGTCTGGCATCAACAATTAAGATAAAGTCCCCTTATGTCCATGAAATATGGTCCATTCTTGAAGATCATGTCTTTGTCTTCTTTGGTTTCGAAATGGAATGTGTAGTATCCCCTTCCACAGAAGCGTATGGAGATTTTCCCATTGATTGAATGTGACCAGTTCCGCTCGACCCACTCCTTCACTGATTTGGGAGAAGGCCAATGGTCTTTAAATTGCCCAACCAAGCCACGCTCAGAAAGGGAGAGGGCAACTTGACGGGGAAGAGTTGGAGGTAATATGATTTCAGGGATGTCATTGAGTTTCTTGACAAACTTGGAGATAGCAGGCCTTAAGCGAGGAGGTCCCAAACAAGAGATCAGCGAGGTGAAAGTAGAGGCAAATTCTTCATGTTGATCTGAAAGAGCGGAAGGAGGAGGTTGAGCCCCATCCAGAGTTCACTCAGGAGGGGCCATGACAACGACTGGAGGCTGAAGCAGCAAGAAAAAATGCGCAACAGGGGCTTAGAGCTAGGTCAGATTGAGCCATGAATGGTCTTTAAAGGTCTAAAGGTGGAGCCAATCTTTTGTTTCCTCAGAATCCTAGCAATCTTGTCAGTCGTCCCTTGGATAAAGAGAAGCTGGATACTAGAGGCCACCTCAAACCTCTTTCTTAGTTCTAGGTCCCTGACTATCTTTTAAAAAGGCTCAGAAACCTTGGAACTTATTATAACCATTCTTCTTGAAGACATTTAAGAGATGGATTTTTCCATTAGCCAGATGGTCTTCATCAGAAACCCTTAAAGCCCTCGTTGCTAAAGTGTTGAGAATCCCTAGTTTGGGCTGGAAAGTGATGAGATTTAGCATGAAGATACTGTTTAGTGTGGGTTTTCTTACGAAAAACCCGGTGGGAGAAAAAACCATCATCTTTCTTTGAGATAAGCACATCAAGGAAGGGTAAGCTTCCATTAACCTCACATTCCGTGGTAAATTTAATGGAATCAGATTTATTATTGAGATGCTAAAAAAAAGATACCAATTTTCCTGACCATAGGGCCATAAATTGAAGGTATCATCAACAAATCTTTTCCAAATTTTCGGCTTAAATCAAGCCGAAGCTAAAGCTCTTGATTTGAAATCTTCTATAAAAAGGTTAGCAACCACTGGAGAGAGGGGAGATCCCATCGCTATCCCACATGTTTTCTCATAGAATTCGCCTTTGAAACTAAAGAAGGTCGAGGTAAGGCAAATCTCTACAAGCTTGGCAGTATTAGGATCCGTTATGTGATTGATAACATCAATAACCTCCTTAATAGGGATGCTAGTGTAAAGAGAAACAATATCAAAACTAACCATAAAATCTTCAGGTTGAAATTTCACATCTTTCAATTAATTAAAAAACGAGAAAGAATCCTTAACAAAAGAACTAGACTTACCTACTAAAGGTTTAAGCTTCCGAGCTAAATACTTTGCAAGGAGATATGTTAGCCCACCTATGTTATTGACAATAGGTCTAAGGGGTACCCCTTCCTTATGAATCTTAGGAAGCCCATAGATCCTAGGAGTGAGAGGGTTACTTACTATAAGCTTGTGACTTAATGAGCTTACAAAACTATTAGACTTAATCGCCAAGGCAACAACTTTTGAAACCTTTTTAATGGGGTTCTTATTTAGCTTTCTATAGCTCCCACTGTTGCACAGGTGATCTAACATCTTCTTCCTCTAATCATCTCTATCTAAAATCACCACCCTCCTTTGTCTACTTTAAGGACAACAACGTCAGGGTTGTTTAAAGATTTTAGGGCTTCAAATTCCGCCTTGCTAATATTGCTTTTAGGTGGCTTAGCATTCCTAAGAATCACGAAACAATCCTGCCTAATGACATCCTTAATGTGATCAGGCAACTCCCTGATGCCGGATTCAATGGAGCAGATTATCTCCTCAACCAAAATCTTTCTAGGGGCTAGAGCAAAATTCAACACTTTCTCAAGAAGACTATAAACCAGAGGATCAAAAGAGAACCTGGAAAGATTAATAACCTTATTATTAAAAGAGCGAGCTAATGAAGTAGAATTATTATTATTATTATCATCATCATCAAAAGAAGAATTATTATTATTTTTATTAAAGGAGGATAATGAAGTATCGTTAGAATTATTATTGTTAATAGAATCCCCTATGATGTTAGTGTTATTAAGACTTATGCTATCAAAATAGTTGGATATATTAGAATTATGCCAATTAATGTTACACCTATTATTACTAGTGTCTATATTACTATTTGAATAATAACTATCATTATTAGAATTACAATTAATTTCACAATTTTTATTACTAGATTCCATATTATTATTATTATTATTAGTGGAATAATAATTACAATTATTAGAGCTACCATTAATTTCACCAAAAGAAGGGTCAACAGATTGAGAGCAAAGGGACCCTTACAAATTCGAAGGTGGAGCTAGAGATTGAAGAGCTGAAGTTGAACACTGAGAAGTTAGAAAATTATTAAAGGGGGAACCGCAAGAATGCGTAGGGGGTGGGAGACACTGCAAGGAGGCACAAGGGCCGCTCAAAGTAACGAAGGGAAAGGACTGGAGAGATTCATCGATAACAGGGAGCGGAGGAGAAAGAAGAAAAGGAAATGATGGAGAAGAAAAAATGCCAGACAGAGAAGGAGATGAGCAAGGCGATGAACGAGAAGGATTGTTAACCATAAATTTTATGCCTACACTCTGCGCACAAACATGAATATCATTCTTTGCTTCTTTTGAAACATGAACGCAGGAAGAGCAAAATTCATCAATCGAGCTTACATTCTGTGAAACTAGTAGAGCATTATGATCCGTGCCATCAGAATTATTGCTGGAACTAATGTCAGAATTGACAGTCAGCGCAGATAGCTCATGATTGCCATTTGGGCCTAAATTTGAAACACGAGAGGTGACGGTATTATCACAACGCTCAGATGAGCCCAACGAACTGTTCCTTAACCAAGAATGCAAAACATGTGCCTACATCTTCTGTCTACTATTTTATGTGTTGCTGCTTTTGGTAATTGCTTGATGAACTAAAGAAGGAAGATATAAAGAATCGTAATAATAAACATCACAAGTAATTATCAAGATCAAGAAAATCTTTTCTGCCTTTCTGATTTTCTAACATGGTTTCAAAGCTTTGGTGAAGAACGAAGAAAAAGGAAGTCTCAAGCACTTGATCTATTCATAGTTACTATCTCAGGGAAGGAATCTATTATACTCAAGGAAGATGTCTAACTCAATCAAGGGTGAGAACAAGATTGAAGGAGCATCTAACTTTAGATCCTGGAAGAAGAGGATTGACCTAATCCTCGAGAAGAACAAGGTGTTGGATTTGGTAAAAGGAAATGTAAAGAAGCCTATAGAAGAAGCCAATAATGTTGATAAAGAGAAATTTAGGGATTTAGAATTGGTGGCTATGACTTTGATGGTAGAAGGGATAAAAGACGATCTTGTCCCATTCATAGCTAACATCGATCATGCTCAAGAGATGTATGAAGCCTTGTCGAAGCTGTTCACTATTAAGAACATTGGTCAAGTAGCAAGTTTGAAGAATGAACTAAGGAATACGAAGATGACTAAAGAAGATACCGTGGCTACCATCTTTGTGAAGATAGCTAGACTCAGGGACGATCTCTTGGCCATTGATGAGATTGTTCCAGACAAAGATTTAGTGATCACTGCTATATTAGGATTGCCACCCTCTTGGAGTGCATTTGCTTCAGGTCTCAATAGTTGCAAGGTAACCCCCACCTTTGAAGAATTATGGACTGCATGTAGTCAAGAAGGATTAAGGATCTCAATGGTTGCCAATCTTGAAGGAGTATCAAATGCTTATGTTGCTCATCATAAAGAGAAAAGATCGAAGGAACCGAGGAGGAAAGTTGACATGTCTAAGATAGAATGCTATCAATGTCATAAGAAGGGTCACTACAAAAATCACTGTCCTGAGAATCCAAGGAACAAGAAGAGAGGATGGGATCAAGCCAACTTTGCTGAAGAAGAAGACTCAAAGAAAGTCCAAGTCCGAAGAATCTGATATTAGGGGCTTACACTATTAAGTCATTTAGCTTGTTTTATATGTTTTAAAATTTATAGGTTTTTAACATATTTTGAAAAAAGACATTTTTGTATTGTTTTAAGTTTGTAGGTTTCCCTCAAGCTTTGGAGGGAGCTCCCAACAACTTCCAAAGATAAGTATTTCATGTCTTTTCTGTTTTTGTTTCGTGTACTCATTTAGTTTTGATTATATTAAATACTAATCACCTTTCTCCCTCTAGTGTCTTGATCAGGAAAACATCCGAAAGGAGGATGATCTCTCAAGACAAGGTTAGTCAAGAAACGAAGGTATGCTTTGAATACATTGATTGAAAGGATTATTCATTTGATGATCAATTACTAACCTTGTTATGACTAACTGTATTGAATCTTAGTGATTCTTGTTTGGGTGATTCATCTCTTGATAAATGTACTCATACCACTCTTATCTGGTTTTGTAGAACCCTAGATAGGTTCTGGAAAACCCTAACTGAAAGGTGTGCTGTTATGGATGTCTGAAATCCTAAAATCTGATTATGCATATTGTGAAATGTTAGTTGAAGTCTTTATTGATGTCATGTTTGAGATTTTGGTATGATCGGAAAATCCTAACTTGTTAGGATGGAATGATGAGGTCTAAAATCCAGGAACCTTTGAAGTTTTGGGTTTCTATGTTTGTATATTGGAACCCTAACTCATTAGGGTTTGGTGGAATGTGTGAGCAAGACCCTTATACTGTCTTCTTATAAATGATTTCCTTGGTATATGTGTTTTTCTGATCAAGCCCTACTGTAATCAAGATGGTTGTGTGTCTAACTCTTATTTATATTTGTGAAGTTGGGTTTGACTAACACATGATATGATGTATATTTGCATGATTATAAAATCTAGGCATATATATGGATATGTCCTTTTGGTTGAAGTCTTAGGTTGGTCTAGGTCAAATGTATTTATGTTATTGGACATATGATATGCTTATATATGATGTGTTATGAATTCCTAGATATGCGTGATGACCTAGATTGATGGTCATAAGTCTTAGGATTTAATAGAAGTCCTTGTCTGAGATTCTAGGATGATAATATTTGGAATCTAGGGTGTTATAGCTAAACCCTAGTGAATTTAATTGTATAAGATGTGTGATATAACAATTTGAAATCTATTAGGCGATGGTTGAGAATGAAATTCTAGGGCTTAGGAGTTAAACCTTAATTAAGTAGAAATCTCTGATATATGATGACGATATGATAAATCGAGATTTGTGAAATTTGAATTTTTGTTGAGATTGATGATTGATTGAAAATCTAGGAGTTGGAACTAACCCTAGTGGAAGCTAGTCGGGTTAATGACTAAGTTGTGCTTGACTGTGATTGATTCTTTTGTATGAAATCTAGGATTTATATGAATCCCTAATAAGAAGTCTAACATGTGTATCTTGAAAGGTTGTTAGATACTTTGTAGATCTATATTTGTGGGTTTGCTATATGTTGTAGTAAGGCATGTGATACGTTTGGAAGACACATTGAAACCCTAGATGGAATGAATGTCATTTTGAAGTAGTCTAGTGTGTATGACAATAGGGAGAAGATGTTAAAGAGTATATGTCTCTTGTTTAAGTTTGGTATCTGTTATGAATAAATTTGAAATGCTTCCGTGATTCTGATGTGGCTAACATCATGCTTTTGTAGATTTGGTTGTACTTGCTATTGAAGTTATGCAGGTACACAATCTTCAACTTGGTGAAGATGATCATTGATGTGATAAGCATGATGAGGATGATGATAACTTTGATGAAATGATTGAAAGCCATGAAAGATTCTCTGATGTCGAAAAGAAGAAGATGATCTCCTGGAGGAAGCATGAATAGAAAAGATCTCCCTAAGATCAAGAGGGAGTCCGGATAAAGAAGTGCTTCTTGGTTGAGAGGGAGAGATAGATATGGTTCTCTGCTTCATGTGTCATGCACTAGACTAGGACTAACAACTGTAAGTTTGAGTGAAGGCCATGAATAGGAAAAGGAAATTAGAGAAAGCATTTTCAAGTGTTGCCTAAAGAAGGAAAGCAAGATCCGATTGAAGAATATGTTGCTGCATATGAAGTAGGAAGAAAATTGTATGATCGAGGAATCTCCTATCAAAGATTCAGTTGATAGTCCTACTTTGAAAAGTTGAGAAGCAACATCTATTGTCTAAAAGACCTCGAAGGTTTGTATTTAATTGAGCATATGTGAAATTATATTATTGATTGGGGTTGTGTGTATAGGTGAATCTCTTGAAGGATTTGATAGCATCCTGGTTACCAATCAGTTTGATTGGGAGATTGGACTTTCTTGATTTGCTAGATCACGGGGTGTTGAGGCTCTACAAGGGAAGCATTGCTTGGGTAGACATATGGCTAACACTTTGTGTTGATGTCTGGGTCTCGAAGCAAGAAAGGTGGCATTGGTCATTGAGCTCTGACACGCACCTGGATTTTGGGTTGGTGGTTAGCAAGTAAGCCTGATGGTACCTAGAAGGGCTAAAAGATTGAGTCCACCATAGTCCCACTTGGATATATTGCCCTGGTTAGGAATCTAGTCCGTGGCATTGCGATGCCTAAACTATTGAGTCACCGTTTGGATAGATTGCTCTGGTCAGGAATCTAGTCCATGGCATTGCAGTGTCGAAAGTTCATGGTTCATATAGTTTGAGATCTTCCATTGTATATGTACATTATGAATACCTCCCTAGTTAAGAGGGAGTGTTGGAAAAAGTAACTATGTTCGGTCTTCAATAATGTACTTGAGTCATTATGTAATGTACTTGTCAAAAGAATAAAGAAAATAATTTTATCATTATTATTGTGACTTATTAAAGCATGGGTTACATGCTTAGGTCACCATGTTTTAGGTCAAAGTGTCCCCATTGAGGACTTCTAGGATTTATTCTGAGTCTATAGAATTATTGTACATTTAAAGAGACCCTTCTTGGGCTTTCGAATCATGTCAAAATGTTAAGTGTTGAGTCAAATATGAATTATGGAACCTCTACACCATGTCGGCCTAAGAGAAGATCGTCGGCCTAAGATCCTATTCGACCCCTGTTGATGACTACGTGTCAACAACCCATAGCAGTACACCCATTTTTTCGCAAAAGGAATAGTGCCTGATTGATGTGTTCATGCCGTTCAATGATCATCAATAGCTTGATCATCATTTTATAATGTAAACTCATTCTACATGTGTATAATGTAAACAATCTCAGCAGATCCGTATCGTGTATGTAGTTACCTAGGTAAACCTACTTTTCTGGTGGCGATCTACATTCCGGGAGGTTTTTTGTCTCACCGATCCATTCTCGGATGTTCGGTAGAGTTTTCTTTTAGCCTTATCCCAAAGCCGAAATGGATTTTGTCACTGGGATCTTAGGGGGGTCCTAGTGTTCTAGATCGAGTCTATGTAAAATTGATTTGGGAATAATCTTAACTATTTGGTTAGGTAATTTTATTACAAATTGCTTGCTCTGCTAGATTATATTTGTGTCACAGAATTGGGTAGTTTGTGAGGGTTTTTTGCAAATGGGTTTTCCCCCTTGAGGCGTAAAAAATGTAAAAATCATGATGTAAAGTGTCTTGAGGGTTGGAAAAATAATTTATCCCTTCCTAGGTTAATTAATTAAACTTTCTGGCCAAAATTAATTAAAATCCTAAGTTAGAAATTTAATTAATTCTAGGTCCTAGGTAAATTCAAATTCTCCGAAGGCAAAATTCGTCGGTCCTAAAAAATTAAATTTGAAGAGGTTCAGGGACTAAGGTAAATTGATTATTTTGCTAAATTTTAAGCCTTTGGTCCTTGGGGTTAAGTCAAAGTCAAAATTTTGAGGAAATTAATTCAAAAATTTAATTTTTGAATTAATTAAAATGCATTAAATTGAAAAATTTGAATTTCCTCGAGAATTTAAAATTTCAACGGATGAGATTAAAAGAAATTTTGGTCCTCATCAATGGTCGAGATTGCTTTGACAAGGATCACTCGAACTAGCTGTTGGAGGATTTATCTTTAAATAGGAGGTCATTTGTCAGTGAGTTCATCCGATCTTTTGATTGTGTGCTAACCGAAAAAACTCTCTTGTAATCTTTTTATGAGCAATAAAGAAAGACTTTGGGGTTACTTTCTGCTGGTGTTACTCTTTGTGGAAAAACTGTAAGATGTGTCATTTTCATGCATAGATTTCTTTTTAGCCACTGATGATAGCTTTCTGAAGAGTGATTTGAGTACAAGGATCTTGCTCAGTCGCTGGGGTTTGAATGATAATTTAAGTTTTGAATATAATAGCAGGTATCTCTATTTATCTGAATTTTATTATCGTTTTCACGCTCTATGTTGATGGTTGAATTGAGTTTTGCAGAAAAGTCTTGATTTTTAGATCATTGAGCATTTGGGGAAGTTTTCAGTTGGACCAGTAAACTCCCGAGCCATGTTTTCTGAATAGCCCAACTTAATTTGATCCTAGGCTTATCATAAGATATTTTTTATTGGTGATGCATGAAGGGTTTTGAGCTCAGCGCCTCCTTTAAACTTTAATTTTTTAAAATTTTTTGTGCTAAATCGATAGATCTGGCTGTTGAGAGCCTTGAATTGTGCGGCCTCCTAGCCTAGCTCCTCGGCCCTCCTAACAACAGCTCTGTCACCCTAAAAATGACCCTGAAACAATCCTACACGCTATTCCAACCTCCATATGCTGCAGCTAGGGCATGTCATAACCCTCCTTGACTGCTGCTAGGTTGCTGCGTCTAGGGCTGGTTATAACCCTCCTTCTTGGCTGCATCCTATAGGTTACTAAGGTTATGAGAGGACTGTGTCTAGGGCTTGTTTAGGACAATGTTAGGGTTGCTTAAATCCTCCTCCATAGCTACGTTAAACTTCTTCCATGAGCTCCTTTAGGTCAACGTAGATCCCTTCCATAGCTTCGTTGGTCTGTCTGCTTTGCTGTGGCTAGGGAAGCCTCCTTTCGTCCAACGTCCAGGGCTTCCACTCGTAGATTTCTCTTCCACTAAAACCCAAGACAAGTGGAGAGAAATCAAGAGAGAAGTGTATGTGAAATGACTCTCAAGTCATCCCCTTTTATACTAAAACGTTGACCATATGTGGGTGTTATTTGGTTGCTGGCCGACCTTGACGAATTGACTTATAACACAAATAAATTCATAACTCCATGAATACTTATCGGAATCAGATGATCTTTAGATCATTCCTACACCTCTCGATGAGAGGGATCCAAGAAAAATATCAATTGCCATAAATAAGATGACCCACATGGAGTTTGGCCCTAGTTGCAATTTTAACACTCCCTCTCAACTAGGGAGAACTCCATCAGCTGATCCATTTGCCAGACTGTATTATCTCTGCCATCAGTGCCCTGCACTGCTTTGCTATGTTCTGCTCTACTCTACTCTGCTGAACCATGAAGAAGAAGAATTGATCGAGAATGTCTCATACCATTCTCTACTGACCCGAAGTTAGTTCCATATGAAGAGTGTGTCATACCACTCTTATTGATCTGAAATCAGTTCCAAAAGAGAGTGAGTTATGTCACTCTTACTGACCCGAGGTCAGTTTCATTGATTCCAGATCAATATCATAAGAGAGTGTCTCAAACCACTCATACTAATCCCATATCAGTTTCATTGATCTCAGATCAATGGAGGTCATCCTAGCATAGGGAGTACGGTAGATACAACGATGCATCTATTAATAGTACTACTGTTGTCCCTAACCCCATTTCCTTGCTCATTGGCCAGATGAGAGGTACTTCCCATGAGTCCCAGACTGCATGGGTAGGATGCCTCGACAGGAGAACCACTCATCCTGTCCCTAAGTCGCCACGGGGTATCACAAGGGAAGGCTGAGCCATTCACCTTGTACACATCGCATCATTAGGGGAGGGTGAGTCGCCCTATGGTCACTTGTTGCTCCAAGAAGTACCCCAAGCCCCCCGGAGCTCCCAGAGCTCAATGCATGCATCATGCAGGACCCTCATAAGAGTGTCTCTCAATGACTCCAAGTTGTTCGGGAAAGTCACAAATTTGACCTTTCCTCGGGGCTTCAACAAAATGTCTGTGACCTGTACATTAATCTCAATGCGGTGGAGCCTCCTCGGTCATCGATGTACCATCTCCCAGATAAAGTAGTATCTGATGTCTATATGCGGGAGCAATCATAGAATATGGGATTCCTCAACAATCGTATCCCCCTCTGGTTGACACAGAAGATCATGGTGGTATCCTTCATGTGTACAAACAACTCACTGAAGAGCTTCCACAACCAGGCAGCTTCACACGAGATCATACTCGTAGCTATGTATTCGGTCTCAGCGGTGCTCAAAGCAACCGTCTTTTGCTTCCTGCGCATCCCAAATATCAAGCAGAACCCAAAGAGAACCAACACTCAAAAGTGCTTTTGCGATCCTCCACTCTGCCTGCTTAGTCAACATTCGGCTTAGTTAACATTCGAATAATCATGCAGCTTCACATTTCTGGCAGTGTATCTCAATGCATGAGAGATTGTGCCTCAGAGATAGCTCAAAAGATTCTTGGCACCAATCCAGTGAGGCTCAACCAAATATGGGCCCAACATGCTAACTGAAAAACATAATATCTAGACGAAATTTCACCAAGAACATCAATGCTAGTGTGAATTCGTGAAACTCAAAGGTATTTCCCAAAACATGTCTGGCATCCCTACCACATAACTTCTGAAAGTTAAGATCCATCGAGGTAGTCATGGGCTTGCAATTCATCATTCTAAATCCAGAATCCAACTCCCTCTTACTTTTGTAACTGAGAGGGTCTACACTTGTCAGAATGAGGTCATCCTCATAAGGTGCCAGTATGAGAGGTCTATCATCCACAACCTTCAAGCAATGTTTTGGATCGACTTCACTCCTAGTGAATCTTAGCTTCATTCGACAGCTATGAATCCTCTCATACTACACCAAGGTGTTTTTCTTCAAGCCATAGAGGGCTTTCTTTCACCTGCATACATGAGACTCCCTATCATGAATCTCAAACCCCTTGGGTTGTTCCAAACTTGTGGACCTGCTACATGAGGGGAATGGTCCCCTTGTAAGATTTTCTTTCGGTACATATCAGACATGTACCTTCATGCTCTTTTTGAATTCAAGCATCCCTGCCACCATCTGACTCACATCGGGTAGGGCCCCATAATAAGTAGACCTCCAGTGTTATAGATGTGATGTGTCAACT
>APFE031562379.1:6586-21581 GCA_000404065.3 Pinus taeda | reverse complement strand
CTTCAATAGTTCAGCAGAGAGAGAGATAGTACATTTACAACAGAAGTCAACACTTTGACTTATCTAAATAAGAGCATAGATCATCTCTAAGAAGATGATACATGAGATAGCTAAACTCAGTTGAAGCAAGGTTGCACGAAATGGGGAAACGGGTACAAGTTTCCAAAACGGAAGCGATACGAAATGCGACCTCCCCAAATTTTGGAAACGGGGAAACGCGAATATATATATATATATATATATATTAGGACATTTAGGAAATATGTGCAATCATAAAGCATATATGATACATTCTAAGTTATTACATTATGATAAAATTGTCAATTGTCAATGCATAAACTATAAGTCTCCAAATTTACATCACACCTACTCATGAATGATCACATAATGAAAATAGAAATATCCAAAATCAGCCATGAGAAATTTCTAATTTCTTGTCTCGTGCTTGATTGGGAGTCTCCTCCAACATAGTCGAACGACCTTAGTGCTCTTGATTAAATACAAGTTTTATACCCTAGTACCCTACGTGCTCTTGATTATTGGGAGTCTCCCCTGCATAGAGGGCTTGGTTCTCTTGATTAAATACAAGTTTCCATACCCTAGTACATGATAAAATCCAATGGAAACATTGCAATCCCCCCAATCCTGAAATCCTGAAAAACAGATAAGTCTGCTGGATTTTGAGTGAGATCTAAAATTCTACTTTCTTCATATGAAATCCAATGAGGGCGAAACCAGTCTCAAACATCCTGAGTCATTTCATGGAATTTTAAAAATTTAAGTAAAAGGATGAAAATGAAAAATAAAGAAGAATATTCTTAAACATTACCATGAACTGCATATGCCTCAAACTTCTTGATGAACTGCATATCAACACTAGGGAAAAAGTTCACTTTATAACTTTAGACAGGCATCAAGAAGCAACTATAAGGCATTAGAAAAACCTAATAATAAATTAGAAAACAAATTAAAAAAATAAAATGAAAAAAAACACTAGTTACATGCTGAAACGTGCGTTGTACGGCCGTGAAACGCGTTTCTGACTATATTGGCCACATTTCCGCATCGTGAAACGTGCTAGTACGGCCGGAAGCGTTTCACGGCTGTACCACACATGTTTCAGGGTTTTTTTTTCCGTTTCCGTACGTAAACGACCTCCTACCGTACATTTCCTGCAACTTAGAGTTGAAGACAAGCTGCTTCAACTAATTCTCCAGAGGTGACTCCTTCACCTATCATTGTGCTGCACCTCGTCATCATGTTGAACCTCACCGTGCTGCACCCATCATCGCTATGCTGGACCTCATAACCATGTTTCACACATGATACTGCTGTACCTTACGCTGCCACTGCTGTCCCATGTGCCATCGTTGCACCATGCTGCCACAGCGTCCCATGTGCCATAGCTGCACCATGCTAGCCATTGCTGTCCCATGTGGCATACTGTTGCCCCACTGTTTCATTGCCGCACAATGTCATCGCTGTCCCAGTTGTATCATTGCTGCACAATGTCATTGCTGTTCCAATTGTATCAATGCTGCACAATGTCATTGTTGTCCCAATTGTATCATGCCATCATACTACTAGCGTTGCTGTCCCATTGTTAGTGACATTGCTGCTCCTATGTGGCAGTATCCAACACCTAAGAAACCCCTCCACATGGCTGCTAACAGATTCTCCAAGTTAGGCAGTATCCAACACCTAAGAAACCCCTCCACATGGCTGCTAACAGATTCTCCAAGTGTCTAATACACCAATGAATAATCACTGTAGATGCTGTCATTGGTTAGGGCATCTAACCACCAAGTCTGACCCTCCACTTTGGCTACTATAGGTTGCAAACAAATTCCATCCAAACTGATCCAAAATCATGGACCTAACACAAGTCATTAATGGAGAACATACATACCTCTGTACTGCTGTTCATGGGTAGAGTTCTGGCCACTGGTTAGGGCATCCTCTTGTAACTTACAGCAGCCCAATGATCATGCAAAAACCCACCTTGAATTATGCGGCCTCCTAGCCCAGCTCCTCAACCCTCCTAACAACAACTCTGTCACCCTAAAAATGACCTTGAAACAATCCTTCTACACGCTGTTCCAGCCTCCATATGCTGCAACTAGGGCATGTCATAACCCTCCTTGACTGTTGCTAGGTAGCTGTGTCTAGGGCTGGTTATAACCCTCCTTCTTGGTTGCGTCCTCTAGGTTACTAGGGCTGTGGTAGGACTGCGTCTAGGGCTTGTTTTGGACAACGTTAGGGCTTGTTTAGGACAACGTTAGGGCTTGTTTAGGACAACGTTAAGGCTGCTTAAAGCCTCCTCCATAGCTATGTTAAACTTCTTCCATGGGCTCCTTTAGGTCAACCTAGATCCCTTCCATAGCTTCGTTGGCCTGTCTTCTTTGCTGTGGCTAGGGCAGCCTCCTTTCCTCCAACGTCTAGGGCTTCCACTCGTAAATTTATCTTCCACTAAAACCTAAGACAAGTGGAGAGAAATCAAGAGAGAAGTGTATGTGAAATGACTCTCAAGTCATCTCCTTTTATACTACCGTTGAGCACATGTGGGTGTTATTTGGTTGCTGGCCGACCTTGACGAATTGACTTATATAACATAAATAAATTCATAACTCCATGAATACTTATCGGAATTGGATGATCTTTAGATCAATCCTACACCTCTCGATCAGAGGGATTCAAGAAAAATATCAACTGCCATAAATAAAATGACCCACATGGAGTTTGGCCCTAGTTGCCAATTTTAACATCAATAAACTCCAAAATTTCGTCCAAGAGAGAGTGCAAAAATCTCAAGAGATACTAATCCAATCTAAGTGATGATGAGAGAAATGAATCATCCTCTCATCTATTTATACAATCCAATAGGGGATTCATATGGCCTAACTTGCCTAATTTAGCCCCAAATAATAAAATAATGTACAGTAATGATCTGCCTTGGGGACAAGCCCACCTAGATAGCTCTATAATAGAAAGATGAGCCTCTCAAGAGGGAAAAATAGTTAACATGATGAGTCTTTGGGATGTTGAGAAGGCCTAGTAGAGTCCAAAGTGTGCCAAGTTGAGAGAATAGGCTCCAAACAAAGTGAAAAAGGGGTTGGCCCCTTATATCCAAGCAAGTCACATGTGGTGTCCCCAAGTGGGTGTGGGGGCACAATGTCATCCTCATGGGTCTCTAAGTGGATCGACAATGCCTCTAAACCATCTGTAAGGGCTAGAATGATGGCATAAGCCCTCCCTTTGTCTCCCATGGTGAGACACATCCTCATCTGGGCCTTGGAACGTCTACCGAGTGTATGGTACAATTGTGAAGCTGATTGGGCGTGGTGATCCAGGTGCTGGGATTCCATGTAGTGCTCTCTGCTATGGTGGAGGCCCATGTTTCTCAACTTTCAACCTACAAGTGTTAATTTGACCCTTTGGAGGGCTTGGACCCCGTCTAGCGAGACCAATCCGCAAATGGAGACTCACCTGCAATCTTGCGTAAGATCTAATGCGCCCCCACGCCTTCCAATATAACAAATCATTAAAGTAATCAAGTAAAACAACTTACAAATCACAAAATCAAGTGGACAATTCATAGTGGCATGCCCTTCCATAGTGCGCTTTGGCATGTGCAGGTGTCTTCAAGCTCAATAAAAGGGTTAACCAAGGACTTTATTAGGTGGTTTCAGCCCTTAAAGGGGGTTACATGTCCATGGTTCATCCATCCGTCAAGTGGTAGGTAGCATGCGATATAGTGATGGAATGGAGTGGTGCAAGAAGGGGAAGCTTTAGCCTACATGCCATGGTACAAGGGTAGTTAAAATAAGGGAAGCCCACACTTGGGTATATGAATGTAGGAGGGAGCAATCAAGGTACATGAGTTACCCCGACCATTGTTTTTCCATCCTTCTTCATATGCCTTTTCCCTTTGATTGATTTTTCCTCACAACTGCTTAAAGCTCCACAGGATGAGAATATGATGTGTAGGGTATAACAATGGATACCCCCTTAAGGTGGGGCAGTGCATTGCCCACCAGGGGTTGGGACAATCATGGGTTCCTTAATGATAGAGGGGGCTCATATAGGGCCTGTTACCACTTAATCCAGCAGGGGACCTAAAGGGGTTCCTAAGAGCGCAATTGCTAGGTTAAGGGCAATGGTGGAAGCTTAGCCCACTGTCACCATAGTTAAGTCTCCTTGCTCTTTACAGAATTTCACTAATCGGAGGAGTCCCGGTAGTGTAGGGATCACTTGTAAAGTATATATCAATGGATATGTGAGAAGTGACCTTGAAAACGCTTTCCTGAGGATGGAGTGAAGAATGGAACTTGCTTGCTCTTTAAGTAAGGGACTTGATCCACCAGGGGTATTGGGTGAGGATTGGAGGGTTGAGAGAGAAAGGATAGGCTTATAGACGAGGTTCTCAAACCCTATAATCCTTGGGAAACTTGGATTCCCATATGGTCCTTGACAAATAATCTTTATTGAGAAGTGGGACCACACGGGGCCAAGTGGACCCAACGTAGGTTCGGGGAGGGAATGTAGCAACCAATGATGTGTTGGAATTTCTAAGTCTAACTGTTAGAAACCCTTCATGTACTTTCTGATTTATTTTTGCCTACTTGTTCTGATTACTTAACAAGTTATTGACCATGTAAATACTGAAAATAAATACAAGTACACGCTCAACACATTACAGATCATCAACTGAAGGAAACAAAACAAGCACACAAGTGACACTGTTGTTTTTGGCTAATGTCTGCAGAAAAACCCAATGCGGAAAAACCGGTGCAGCTATCTGAGGGTTTTAATTATTAAGCAGTTTCAGAATACAATTTGGGTGCCACAACCGGCTCACCCAACAGAGAAAAATCTCGGCAGTAGTACCTCTCCTTTGGAGACAGATGCTTTAGCTGAAATCCTGGATAAACACTCCGACAACTCCTCAGCTTCAATTTGCCTCGCGAAAACCCCAACGTCAGCCTCTAGGGACTGCGTCAGCCCTTTTTGGCCCAACGTTTGCCCAACGTCACTTTGGCTTGGCATGCGTCAGCCTTTGGAGGCACTGCGTCAGCCATTAGAGCCTTTGTGTCACCCACGCTAGCTCTGTGAGGCACTGTGTCAGCCATTAGAGCCTTTGCGTCACCCACGCTGGCTCTGTGAGGCACTGCGCAGCTCCTGGCTGGCTCTGCGTGAACTTCTGGTTGGCTCTACGTCCCTCTCTCCTGGCTACTGCGCTGATCCTCTCGGTACTAGCTCCGCCTCTCTGCTTCTGTGTTCACTGCGCCTCAATTGCAACTCTGATCACTCTCTCAACTTCCTCAACAAACTTTGCCCCAGAAAGTCGAAATCTTGATCAACTCGGTGTGTTCTCTAAGTGACCCTCAAGCCTCCTCCTATACTTTTCTCATTGACAAATCAATGGTCGAGATTAAGTCCCTAATCAACGGCTAAGATTAGATCTGGCTTGATCCATGACTTTTGGACCATTCTAACATAGTTTTATATTAATTCATTAATATTTTATTTTCTAAGTTTAGACTTGGGACTGCATTAAAAATATTAATTATTTTAATATTTCCCAAACTGTTTAGAATCTGTCCAAACCCTTTCTGGGTATTGGAGATCTCATGTGCCTTAGTCTCTCCACCAATTTTCGTGGCTAGAGCACATCTGATGCTACCCCAAATCAACACTCCCTCTTAGCGAGGATTGTGCTCTAGTAATACTCTTCACTGAGTATCACCCTGATCATTTGGCATCAGTCCCTGTGCTAATGCTAGGCCTGCTGCCCATCATCTGCACTGCTGCATTTCGTATTGGTACCCATGGCCCTATCATTGCCACTGCTGCATCCGTACGACAACTCCCTCTCATTCTGCTGCATCGTGCTGCCCATAGTACTGCCACTGCTAACTGCTGCAATGCAACTCAGTTATTGAGAAGTAAGTAACTGATCTCCCAACTCTGACATCTCTGTCATGCTAGAGACACCCATGATTCTAAAACTCCCTCTGTCGCTGACAAATGCACCCTTTCTGACCTCTACGCCACTGCAACTAATCCATGCATCTCGCATCGTTGCACACCTCTCTGTGCCATCCTGCACTGGTGCAACACTCCCGTGTTTCTAGCACTGCTGCCTCACGCTGTTCTGGGAATCCTGCACTGTAGCTCCCTCTATTGCTCCAGTCGCATCTGTCTCTACTGACATCTGCCAGTGTTGCTACTCTTCATTGGGGCTCCTGTAGCAAGGTATAATCCAAGAGGCTGGGTACCTTGAGGATCATGCCCCTCATTACCTGTAGTTTGCCTAACTACAGCGCGATGTCTCCCCTCGTTCGCTCAAGTGGCGTGTGAGCACTCATGGCGCAATCATCATCTGTCTCCACTTCCTTCTCTGCCCTTGCTAGCGCAACCTTGGTCTTGGAGGCCTCTCCCTTGCTCTTCTTCCTTGGACACTCGGTCACATAATGACCTAGCTCCTCACAATGGAAGCATTTGACCTTGGAGAGGTCCTTCTTATTTCGCTTTTCCTGCTTTGCCTCAGATGCTAGGGCAACATCCACCACCTCCTCCTTTTTGATTCTGATCCACTCGCCGCTGCTTCCTGTCTTGGTCAACCTCCTGATCTCTTCTTGGCGAAGAGCCACCCATAGTTCCTCCCAATCTGGAAGGGTCGCCCTGCCTAGTATGCTCTGGACAAACACCTCCCAGTCTTCTGAGATTGCTTTCAGGGCTATTCTCACCATCAATTCTGGATTCGGCATGGCCCCTATGGAAGTCAGTTGATCCTGGATCTCCTTCAATCGACCGAGGAAGGTGTTGATCTGTTCTCCCTTCTGCATCTAGTATGACCGCAACTGATTTTCTAGGAACATCTTCCTCTGCACGGAAGTATGCTGATACAACTTTGTTGGGGCCTCCTGCATCTCCTGTGCCATGTTCTTCTCGGCAATATGTGGTACTATATGGTCCTTGACCCCGTCAAGGATGATACTCTTAGCCCTCGCCATTGCATCATCGTACTTGTCGTTATCAACCGGGTCAACTGGGACCGCTATCGTCTTCAAGGCGAAGTGCTTGACACGATTTTTGTCAAGGATGGATAAGATTTTGGCCTTCCACACTACGAAGTTTGAGGCTCTGTCCAGTCTATCCTGGTATCTTACTCCGTGTATTTCCATTTCGCTACTCCTCTACTTCCCTCCTGGAAGTTCGCGGTGTGACTCCATCTGAGCCTCGATTTCCCTCGTGGAAACCCTTCTGCCTATGTCGAGATGCCCCCACTCTAATCGCTAGTGCAGCTGCACCACAAATCCGGATTTCTTGCCTAGAAATCCTTGGCAGCAACTCCTCCTTGGTCTTGCCCTGTTATGTACTGTTCTGACTACAATACCCCACAAGCTCCACTGTGCAACTCACCCACAACCTCCTAAACCACAACGAATTGATGGTTAGAGCTCCTAGGCTCTGTGCAATCCTGACACTGGCAAATCAACTTCCTCAGCCAATTGCGTCAGCGCTCCTGGCCTCTGCGTGAGTCTGCCTTTGCCTCCCTGAGCTTTTGCACTGCCTCTTCTTGGCTCGAACTTGATGACGCAGGCACTTCGTCACCCCTTCTTTGCTGCTTCTCTGCTAGGAACAACTTCTGTCACTGGGGACAACTGTTTTCTGCTGCTGTTGCTCTGCTCGACTGATGTCCTTAGTTCTCCTGTAATCTGCAACCATGCTCTGATACGATGTTGGAATTTCTAAGTCTAATTGTTAGAAACGCTTCATGTACTTTCTGATTTATTTCTGCCTACTTGTTCTGATCAATTAACAAGTTATTTACCATGTAAATACTGAAAATAAATACAAGTACATGCTCAACACATTACAGATCATCAACTGAAGGAAACAAAACAAGCACACAAGTGACACTGTTGTTTTTGGACTAATGTCCGAGAAAAATCCAATGCGGAAACTGGTGCAACTATCTGAGGGTTTTAATTATTAAACAGTTTCAGAATACAATCTGAGTGCCAAAACTGGCTCACCCAACAAAGAAAAATCTCGGCAGTAGTACCTCTCCTTCGGAGACAGATGCTCCGGCTGAAACCCCGGATAAACACTCCGACAACTCCTCAGCTTCAATCTACCCCACGAAAACCCCAACGTCAGCCTTTGGAGGCACTGCGTCAGCCCTTAGAGCCTCTGCGTCACCCACGCTGGCTCTCTGAGGCACTGCGCAACTGCTGGCTGGCTTTGCGTGAGCCTCTGGCGGGCTTTGCGTGAACCTCCCGCTGGCTTTGCGTCCCTCTCTCCCAGCTACTACGCTGATCCTCTCGGTACTATCTCTGCCTCTCTGCTTCTGTGTTCACTGCTCCTCCGCTGCAACTTTGATCACTCTCTAACTTCCTCAGCAAACCCTGCCCCAGAAAGTCGAAATCTTGATCAACTCGGTGTGTTCTCTAAGTGACCCTCAAGCTTCCTCTTATGCTTTTCTCGTTGACAAATCAACGACCGAGATTAAGTCCCTAATCAATGGCTAAGATTAGATCTGGCTTGATCCATGACTTTTGGACCATTCTAACACAGTTTTATATTATTTCACATTAATATTGTATTTTCCTTAAGTTTAGACTTGGGACTCCATTAAAAATATTAATTATTTTAATATTTCCCAAACTGTTTAGAATCTGTCCAAACCCTTTCTGGGTATTGGAGATCTCATGTGCCTTAGCGTCTCGACCAATTTTTGTGGCTCGAGCACATCCAATGCCACCCCAAATCAACATGATGTTCCTATCCTAGACAAGGTGAAGAGAAAGGACCAAACAAGAATATTTACTTCAAAAGGTTGAATTGATCCTGTTGAGGTCTAGCCTTGGGGATACCTAGCCAAAATTCGATCCTAGAGCTAGGGCTTGGGATTCTCGAAGATTCCACCATTAGAATTACCTCAAATTTGGAGGAGTGGGAGGGGACCCACCAATGTAATAGCTTGTAGGAGATCGAAAATTTTCCTTGGGTCAATTCCCTGGAAATTGATGCCCTAGGTGACCTAATGGGGCTATACTTAGGGGAAAAGGGGAAATGGTAAAAAGAGGGTTAAAATGATCACCCCTTTTAAGGTATCAGTGCTTAATTCACTTGGGGATATGGATTCAAGAATGATGATGAGTAAGAACTTGGTTTCTTGATCAAGGAGGCTTGGAAAGTTAGCTTCATCAAATGTTGCGAGAAAGAAAAGAAAAGTGACCTTCAAGCATTTATACTTCAAAGCAAATGATGCAAGCTTATCGAGACAAATAAACTCTAGGACATTTCATTCATATAACATTGGCCCATACATTAAATTAGCTAAAACATGCTCAATTCCACATTTCGATTATGCAACAATAGTATGCAACAACAAGAATAATAACATCAAAATTTAATTACAACGTTATAGAGTATATCCAACTAGTATTTCGTTTACAAGACAAAGCTTCAAGACAAGATAAATAGCCTAAATCCATACGTCAAAATCCATCCATCTCCAAAAACTATCCTCCAAGGAACATTGCAAAGTTCTCTATGATTAGAGAGATCCCAAATGAAATGATGATTCAAATGAATGTATCTAACATCAATATGTAATATTCCTAATTAGCTATGGTTAATTGGAATATTCGATTTTGTTCAATTTTTGCCTTCTATAGTTATTTGTAAATAAAAGGTGAGGAAGGGGGAACATAACTCAATTTAGAATAAAAAGTCACTTCCTAGGTAGCACAATGTTGTGACTTAAAGGGGAGCCAAGGGGGCCAAAGGGGGACACAGAAATGGAGCCCACGCAGACACATGGAGGAACTGCGCAGGAGGAAAGGAACACGTGGCAAGAGGGGAATCACACAGGAAGAGGATAGCCTTGGGATTGAGAGAGGCAAAGGATATAAAAGAGGGAGGAACCCCCTCATTTGGATCATTCAATTATGTGCATTTTGAGCTAGTCATTTCGACTTCTGAGCACGCTGGCTATTTAGCTAGTCCGCAGCACTGTTTAGTGCATTGAGTGTCTTCGTTCAGAAATCTCACCCTTAGCCCCAGGGGATTTCGAGTGCCTGCTCGGGCAAGGTATTTCCATCGGTATTTTATCAGTAGTTTTATCAGCATTTCAGCAGCAATTTCATCAGTGTTTTGGAGGACCGCGCAACACTTGGAGAGGGATGCAGTTCTTTTTGGTTGTAGTGCTGGAATGGGGTTTGCATGTGGATTTACGCTGGGTGATTGAGCAGGGGTCCAGCTCTTGTCTCATTGGAGGATTTTTGGCAGGGTTTCAGGTAGAGTTTAGAGGGTTTTTCTTCAGTGGCAGCGTAGGGCATTGAGGAACTGCGCAGAACCCCAAGGGGGTGTTTTTCGGGGGTCGACCATTCCAGGAAAGCTTTCTGGGTTTTTCTGGGTTTCTTGAGTAGAGCTAGAATCCAGAATTTCAGCTTTTTCTAAAGAGGGGAGCAGCCCCAAATCATTTTTTGTTTCCTAGTAGCAGCAACAACACAACAACCGCATCCACGCAAAGAGGCCATTCTTGTCATTCTGAGAGTATTTCTTCACTTGCCTTGTGCAAGTCAAGGTGGAATCTGTCTGATCACCTCTTCTACTCATTTTATTGCTCAGTATAATAAAATGGCTTAGCATTTTCTCACTGCATCTTGTGTATTTGCTTATATTTCCAGTTTACATTATTATATGCTGTTCCACTATTATTTTATCACTTCTGTGTTATTATATCATTTGCACATATTTGGTTGGAGTTTTTGCTGGGGTTTGAGGAATATTCCGGGTTAGGAATACTACAGTGGTATCAGAGCATAGATCTGGCTTAGCCTGTGGAGCTAGCAGTCTATGACACCAGGGGAAAAACCCTACATTTGTTACAAAGGTAGGAGATATAGAGACATTGGACGTAGGTTGGAGAATACCTACGGAGAGGGAGACTGTGTTCCTATGGCAAACGCAGAACAAGAGGAACCTGTGGTAGACACAGAATAGAGAGAACCAGTAGTGGACGTAGAGCAGATGGCAAACGAGGACAGGAAAAGATTTGTGGATATGTTCCTCAAATCAGTGCAGGATCTTTCGAGGCAGATTGAGGTGATGGGGCAGAGATTCATGGCAGTAGAGGCCAGACAGCTTGAGAGCCCATGAGTTTTTTAGATTGGTGAGGGATCAGGTGCATCCCATCATTTGCCAAAGTAGCGTGATACTGCACAGTAGGTAACTTCACATGCCCCTACACACTCTACCATGCCCACATTTTTAGGAGCAGACACGGGTGTCACAGCCCAGTAGGAGGCAGAGCCCAGCCATATGGGCAATTATTTTTCAGAGTACCAGGCATACGGGAAGGAGTTTAGGGATTCCCTTTCATTCAGAGACTTTTTTCAGCTCTAGCGGGATAGTAGGCCCCGCGATCATCACAGAGGAAACTGGGATTACCATGATGGTGACACCCACTGTGTAGTGAGTAGATTCCACTTGCCTACATTTGATGGTTCATCAAACAGTTTGGCGAAGTCTTGGGTGGAGAAGCTGGACATTTATTTCCAGCTCAACCAGATGTCTAAGGCGGAGGCCATCAAGGTGGCAACATTGCATTTAGATGGTGAGGCCCAGGATTGGTGGTTTCATGGGATGGTTACACTAGGGCACTCCACAGTGACAACATATGCCAAGTTTACCAGGAGACTAATGGAGCGATTTGATCGGAGGGATCCAGAGCAGCATTTTGTGGAGCTAACGAGGCTCAAACAGACAGGGAGCCCAGAGAGCTACATTATAGACTTCTTGAGGGTCTCCATGATGGTACCAGACTTATCCATTGCATGAAGGGTCTATATGTATGTTGAGGGGTTAGCATAGCCACTTCGGGGTCTAGTCCGATCCACGAGACCAGCCACACTCCAGGACGCTATCAGCAGGACCCGGGACTTATAGGATGTCTTACCCAGGACCCGAACACCTTACCCCTAGAGACAGACTTTTCAATCTAAGGGGAAGGATGTGAGGATTCCACCTGCAAAGAGGAATCAAGGATGAGTACAACTTGATGATGATGCTAGGAGGGAGTTGAAGAAGAAGCGGTTATGCTTCACTTGTCAGGAGCCATGGGCACTAGGACATAGATGTGTTGCTAGTAAAGCACATTTTATTGAGGTCTTTTCTGAGAGTAGTGGAGACGAGGATGATGAGGATGATGTGGAGGCAGGAGATAGCCATGCCATACAAGGACCTTTGCCACTTCCACTGCCAACAGCAGGTGGTGCATCTTTTGCACCTACCAGAGGGACCCTTGCAGCATTGCGAGGAGTTCCCAAGTATCTAATGCTACGCGTATGAGGGATAGTATGTGGCTAGAAAGTATCAGTTTTGGTTGACAGTGGGGCAACCCACAACTTCATCGATGCATAGATGGTTGAGCAGAGAGGTATTCAAATAGAGAGCTTCGATGGGTTTTAAGTATTGGTCCCAGGAGATCAAACCGTGACGTGTGCTCATTATGTTCTAGAGCTTTCAGTGATGATGGGCACCTACACATTGACTGACCACTTTTTCGTGGTTGATATCCCGGACACCAACATGTTACTGGGTGTTTAGTGGCTTATTACTCTAGGGAACGTCACGATGTATTGGAAGACCCTAGAGATGGAGTGGGATGATGAGAAGACAGGGAGGCGTGAGAAGATACGAGGACAACACACATATCCGCCTCAGATTGTGTCGACTCGTGGGATGGAGGAAGTCTTCTAGAAGGGAGACATAGAGTGGGCAGTGGAGCTATGTGCATCAGAGGCAGGGACTATAGGGTAGACGGTACATCCAGAGATACAGTCTATCCTTAATCGGTATGCCATAGTGTTTGGGGAGATTCCACCAGGACAGCCACCGGATTAGGGGTTTGAGCACACCACCGAGCTTGAGCAAGGCATACAAGCCGTGATTACCACCCCGTATAGGCACCCCAAGGCCTATCGGGATGAGATTGAGCGAGCTATCCAGGAGTCGATGGCTCTTGGGCATATCCAACCGAGTATGAGTCCTTTTGTTTTTCTTGTGGTGTTGGTGAAGAAGAAGGACAGTACATTGAAGATTTGCATTAACTATAGGGCCCTGAACAAGAAGACCCTGAAGAACAGGTAACCCATACCAAGATCAATGAGTTGATGGACGAGTTGAGAGGGGCATGTTTCTTCTCAAAGATTGATTTGAGATCTAGGTACCATCAGATTCACGTGAGGGAGAAGGACATTCCCAAGACCACCTTCAGGTGTCACTATGGGCACTTTGAGTTCTTGGTGATGCCTTTTGGGCTAACCAATGCACCAACTACATTTCAATCCAGCATGAATCGCATCTTCCGTAGTCACTTGAGGAAGTTTGTGTTGGTATTATTTGATGATATTCTCATTCACAACAGGACTTGGGAGGAGCATCTCCAACACATTGAGATAGTATTGCGTATCTTACAGGAGCAGCAGTTCTATGCCAAACTCTCCAAGTGTGAGTTTGGGTTGACGGAGATGTTGTATCTGGGACAAATCATAGGAGTGGACGGAGTGAGGGTCCACGAGGAGAAGATCAGGGCCATCAGAGAATGGCCAGAGCCGAGAAACGTGACGGAACTCCGAGGATTCATTGGCATTTGTACTTACTGCCAGAAGTTCGTCAAGAGTTTCTCACAGCTTGTTGTACCCCTAACAGATTTGACGAGGAAGGGGGCTTTCAGTTGGTCAGATACAGTGCAGCAAGCCTTTGACAAGCTCAAGGAGGTTATGATTAGCTGTCCATTGCTTGCATTGCCAGATTTCACGCAGTCATTTGTTTAGGAGTGTGATGCATTGGGAGAGGGGATCAGCGCAGTATTAATGCGGGGAGGTCACCCTATAACCTTTGAGAGACGAAAGCTCCTTCCGCATGAGAGATTGTATTCCATATACGACAAGGAGATGCTGGCCATCATGCATGCATTGGCTAAGTACCAGCAATATTTGGTGGGTAATAGGTTTAGGGTGAGGACTGATCACAACAACTTCAAGTTATTTTTGGAACAGAAGCAGCTACAGGAGAGGCAGCAGAAGTGGATTAGTAAGATCCCAAGCATATGACTTTGACATTGAGTATGTCAAGGGTAAGAACAACGTGGTAGCATATGCCCTTTCACGTAGACTAGCCACGTTGTATCTTATGAGCTTGGATACAGATTAGAGGGCTCAACTCTTAGTAGAGTACTCCAAGGACCGGTTTGCATGTGAGGTTCTGGATGGGAAGGTGGTAGATGAAAAGTACAGGGTGGTCGATGAGATCATCTATTATAGGTACCGGATATTCTTGACTGAGGGGTCTCAGCTCAAGAAGAAGATACTCCAGGCATCACATGATTCACCTTTGGCAGGACATGAGGGGTTTACCAAAACCTAAAGGCCATTAGAAAGAGGTTCTCATGGAAGGGCCTCAAGGAGGATGTACTCCAGCACATCCAGGAGTGCGATGTTTGTAAGAGGAACAAGGGAGAGATGAGCTATCCCACAGGTTTATTGTAGCCTCTTCCCATTCCAAAGGGGAAATGGGAGAGTATTTTGATGGACTTCATCACAGGGTTGCCCATGGTACAGGGCAAGGATTGTATCTTTTTCGTCATTGATCGACTAACAAAGTACGCACATTTTTTTTGCCATATCCACACACTATACATCAGCACAGGTGGTTGAGCTATTCTTTAGAGAGATCTTCAGGCTACATGGTCTTCCTAAGACCATCATCAGTGACAGGGACAGTTGTTCCATGGGGGGGTTTTGGCGGGAGCTTTTTCAGTTGGTGGGGACGGAGTTGACACAGAGTACCAGTTATCACCCATAGACGGACGAGCAGACAGAGATAGTTAACAAGTGGCTGGAGGGCTACTTGCGTAACTATGTTAGTGGGCAGCAACGAGCATGGCTGAAGTGGCTGCATCTGGGGGAGTACTGCT
>APFE031562374.1:61812-72824 GCA_000404065.3 Pinus taeda | reverse complement strand
TCACCTACTCCAAGACACTAGCCTAAGCTATGTTGGTGCTTCAGAGCCCTAGAAAATAAAAATTTCTATGTTGATTTTAATTTAAGCGTTGATTTTAATGGTTGTTCTTTTAGGACAAAGGTGAAGGAGATGAAACTTGATGATATGTAGACTCGACTCCAATTCTCTAAAAAATGCACCTAAGATGATTCGATAACTTTTCTTTTCAATGAATGTCTTAATTAAGAGAGTTGAGAGGATGCAATTCTTTCAATAAACACAACTTTCTCAAAAGACAATCAAAGAAACAATTTTCTTTCTCTTTCAAAACACACAAAACAAGACCACTCTCTACTTAACGAAAAAATTCTTTTCTCTTTCAAAGATATCAAATATTACTCTAAAGCAAATATCGCAAAGGAGATCGTTGATATTTTCCTATTTAAACAAAAAGCATGTAAAGTTCATCTAATCAAAGCAATTGTAAGATCTAAGCAAATCTATGAAAATCACTCAAAAGCGAAACAAAGGAAATGTATCTAACTTTTCAACTAGGATTCTAATCTAAGAAGCAAAAGCTTACTAAGATGATTCTTGGGATGTTTTACTTGGTAATGATCAATCCAAGGACTAGTTTATGCAGAATCACAAACTAATCAAAACAAAAACTCAATCTCTTTTTGTTCTTTTTTAAAATGAAATTCACAACTTTAAATGAACAAGCTTATTGAAATTTTGCAAAGAGGCAACACAAAGATAGGTCGCTCACGAGGGTAGATTTTGAGACTGGTCCGACTCCTAAGAAAACCGACAAAACCAGAGATATCTAAGGCTTTGCGACTTCTAAACCCAAAGTCACTACAGGACCAAGATAAAAACCAAACCCTAAGGCTAAAATTTCAAGGAATTCCACTAAAACTTTCGACACTAACGGAAAAAGTATAGGTGAAGAATTTTGACAGTCAACCAGTGAATCTGGGCAGAAAAATCTAAGAAAAACAAATTCAAAAGGGAGAAACTGATAAAAAAGGGAAATTTTCTAAATTTTACCAGGGTACGCAGGCAACCTGTGTAACCAGGTGCGTGCCCGCTCTGTGTACACAGATACAGTGCGTACAAGTACGCACTGTGTCTAACCCAGAGGGTGCGTACTACTGTAAAACAAAGAAAAACTAAGTTCTAAACTGACCCTAAGCTAAGCCACCCAAAAACACAGTCAAGCAACCAAAAAGCAAAAGACATAAAACTCTTTTCAGATCAAAGTAATGATTAAAGGAAAAATCAAACCCAACAATGGATCCCCAGTGGAGTCGCCAATTTGTCATGCGGAAAGAGTTATATTTGCGGACAAATCTAACCTCCCTAGGAGTCTAAGACTCTCTAGTGACAAACAAACCAAACAAGAGCAATCCTTCTCTAAACACACGTTATTCTATGAGAATTCAAATGTTTTCGATCTTACTTTAGGTCCAACGCTTGTTGTAGCAGTCCAGCCTTGCTGATCCAGATGAGCTCCTCCTTCACTTTCAGACCTGCATACACTAACAAAGCAAACGATTACATAACATCTGAATATTCATCATAAAAGCATATTATCACCTGGACCCAAGGAGTACATGAAATAAATTCATTAAAAATCGTTGAGAAGAATGGACTTATTTGTATTAAGGAAACAAAAAAGGAACCATTACAACCTGAGCCTTGGTGTTGTGAAAGCTCCTCCCAGGGTCCACAAGAGATTTCCTCTACTTTGACAAGCTCACCCACTCCCAATATGGCAACAAGGAAGGATAGTGATCTCTCCTCACAAGTCAACAATGGAAGTCCTAATTCCAGCAGCATTTACCCTTTAGAATGTTCAGCTTTCAACCTCCCCTCCTCTGGCCCAATGCCTGTATTTATCGTATTCTAGAGGAGGTTATTCAGTCCAACATCAATGGGATACTCCCTCTTTTGGATGGGGTAGCTCCTCTCTTGATGGGATAAGTTCCTCTATCATAGGGATGCATGAACCATCTGGAGGCGCTCAATACACGCCAAACACTCTTCTAGAAAGCTCTCGAAGTGACCACAAGTAACTTTTTAAAGATGAAACTCGCGCCTTTTGACCTTTACAGGGGTACGCACCCAACCTTTAGCATACAGAGCGTATAAGTACGCAGGTACAATGTATTTGGGGTGCGTACACGCAGGCAAGGTAGAGAGAATCTGCGTACCCAGAGATAAAAATGTTTTTAAGTGACTTTCTCTCTTTTGAAGCTTTGACATGAAGAGCAGAGGTATGGGGCTTGACAAAGAGGACAATATGGCTATTGATGGGGCCATATAACTGCAGATAGTCAAGGTGACAAAATTCAGTGTAACACTTGACTATGATTGAATATTTTCAGGGCATTGAGATTGATCAATATGGAGATGAAACAACAGAAGGTGCAGAAGTAAGTGGTTTTAAAAATTCCATATTTAATCAAAAAATTATTCAATTGAAAGATAATATTCTTCCAAGGGGGCTTGTCCCTCTTGAAAGATTTTTTAACTCCAATGATGTAGTTGTTAGTTCAGAGAAAATTCCACAGGATGAGTAGATTCAAGATCACAATATTGGAACCCAGAAGGAGCCCAATTTAGTCAAATTTAATGGAGTTCCACTTAATTATAAGGAGAGATATATTGAGATTTTTAGGGAGTACACTGATGTTTTTTCTTGGTCCTATGAGGATCTCAAGACATATGATGTAAGCATTATTCAGCACAAGATTCCCTTGAAAGAAGGGATCAAACCATTTTAGCAGAAACTCAGGCAGATCAATCCTTTGCTTTGACCATCGATTGAGAAAGAAGTCAAAAAGCTTCTTGATGCCAAGATAATAGTTCCACTCCAATACTCTAACTGGGTGGCCAATTTAGTGCCTATAAAGAAGAAAATTGGAGAAATAAGGTTATGTGTGGATTTTAGAAATCTAAATAGGGCTTCCTTAAAAGATAACTATCCATTACCTAAAATGGATCATGTGCTGCAGAAGGTAACTAGATCATTCAGAATTTCAATGCTGGATGGGTTCTCTCAGTATAACCAGGTGGTTGTTGATAAAGAAGATTAGAAAAAGACTGCATTCACAACTCCTTGGGGAACCTTCGTGTATGCTCGAATGCCTTTTGGGTTGATGAATTTAGGTGTAACATTTCAGAGGGCTATGGACATTGCATTTGTGAGTGATAAGTTTGTAGTGATATTCTTGGATGACATCACTGTTTTCTCTAAGTCAAATGAAGAGCACCTAGGCCATCTTAAAAATATTTTTGAGAAATTTTGGACTTTCTTTGAATCCTAAGAAGTCTATTTTTTCTCTAGAAAAAGGAAAAATGTTTGGGTACATTGTTTCTAGATATGGAATAAAGATAGATCCAGCAAGGGTACAAGTTGTGCAGAAAATATCCCTACCCAGGAGTAAGAAAGACATTCAAAAATTTCTAGGGAAAATAAACTTTTTAAGGAGGTTTGTGTCCAATTACGCTGAAATTGTAAAAGAGATTACCAATATGTTAAAGAAGGAAAATGAAGTAGATTAGACCAAGGAAGCTAGAGAATCATTCTCCAGGATCAAAGAAGCATTACAAGCAGCTCCAGTTTTAATTAGCCCTGATTATCAAAAGCCCTTTCAAAATTTTTCATTTTCATCACTTAATTCAATAGTTGTTGTTTTGTTACAGAAAAATGATGAAGAAAAAGAGCAATCACTTGATTTCTTTAGAAAGATTCTCAGAGATGCTGAACTCAAATACAATATCCTTGAAAAACAAGTATATGCTTTGGTAAAATCCCTAAAGGCCTTCAAGACTTATGTACTACAGTCATAGATCATTGATTATGTGCCAAATGTTGTAGTAAAGGATGTCTTAGTCCAGAGTGATGTGGAAGGAAAAAGAGGAAAATAGATAGTTAAGATCGAAGAGTATTACCTTGACATAAAGCACACAAGGCTGGTGAAAGGGCAGGGATTGGAAAAGATGTTGACATAGTCAAATTTTTTAGGCATTGGGAATCAATTTGCTAATACCTATAAATGAGGAAATAATTGAAGAAGGTGAAGAAAAATCAAACCCACGTATGAAAATCCAATATAAATTTTTATGTTCAGAATGGTACAAGCACATAGTTCACTATTTATGTTTTCTCTCTTGTCCCCAATCATTGGATAGAACATGATATATAGCATTGAAAATCAAAGCACAACCATATGTGATTGTAGAGGGTAGATTGTATTGGAAGGATCCTATGGGAATTTTATTGTTATGTTTAACAGAAGATGAATCTACTGAGACCATTAAAGACTATCATGAGAATTTATGTGGTGGACATTATAGTTGGAAAGCTACTGCTCACAAAATCCTCCAGGCAGGATTTTATTGGCCCACCCTATTTGGTGATATATATAAGTTTGTCATAAGTTGTCAGAAGTGTCAGATTTTTGCTGAGAAGAAGAGGGTTAGCTCCCTTGCCATTGATCCCAATCTTCATAGAAGAACCACTAAGACAATGGGGACTAGAATTTGTTGGAGAAATTAACCCACCCTCAAGTGGACAGCACAAGTGGGTTCTCACAGCTACGGATTATTTCACCAAGATGACCAGGTGGTGATGAGGTTTTTAGAGGAAAACATTTTCAGCAGATTTGGATGCCCTGTCAAAATCATAACTGACAATGCTCAAGTGTTCAGTTCAATTAAGTTTGTTTCTTTTTGTCAAAAGTATAATTTCATTTTATCTCATTCAACAGCTTATCATCCATAGGGAAATGGATTTGCTGAATCCACTAACAAAAAATTGATGAAAATTCTTAAGAAAACTATTGTAGAGAATCAGAAAGACTGGGATTCAAAATTAAAGTTTGCTATATGGGTTGTCCGAGTGAATACAAAAAGTTCTACAAGCAAATCGCCTTTCGAGTTAGTGTATGGAACTCAAGCTTTGTTCCCTAGTCAGCTTGTGAAGCCTGTGATTGCAATGATTCAGGAGGCAAAAGAAGATCCCAATTCTCTAATAAGAAGGATGCATAAGGTAGTGGAGTTGAGTGAAAGCAAGGATAAGGTAAGAGATAATTCGATTATGTATCAATCAAAGATGAAGGGTATTTTTGATAGAAAAGCCAAAGAAATTGATTGTAAAGTTGGAGACCTCGTATTGAGGTGGAATACTAGAAGAGAAGATAAGGGAAAATATGGGAAGTTTGATCCTCTCTGGGACGGACCATTTAGGATCATAGAAGCAAGGGAAAATAATATATTCTTCCTAGAGAATCTTGATGGTGAGACTTTACATTTGCCCATCAATGGGCAGTACCTCAAACATTATTTCCAATTCTGCAACACAAGCATCCTGTCATTGTAGACACCAGAGTGAATTCATTGTACAAATTCCATAGAATTAAAATTGGCTAAGTAATATATGCCTCCATGCCCGAGGTGAAGGCACTAATCTAGGTTCTTAGTGCTTCTATGGCAAAAGAATATCACAAGGTGGAGCCATATGTTGTAGCATCCATCGTCACTTAAATTTTATTTGTAATATTATCACAGAAAATAAAAATAAAAATAAAATCAAATATTATGTTCTTAAAAATCAAAAGAGAACGTGAAAGCCTGAAAACAATGATTTATTTTTGATGGCATTCAAATCCAAAGTAAGGTGGGGCCCTGACCCATATTAAAGTTCAAGCGGTATCACAAGATTTAAGTAGTCATGGGTTCAAGAAGCGAGTAAGGTGCTCTGCGGGGGAGCAATGAGCACGACTTATAACTCAGGCTCAACCCCTGCAGTTGACCATGACGTCAAGGTGTTTGACCGAGATCTACGGCCTGAGATCATTGTGGGGGTTCAAGCTTGATGAACATATCGTACTCTCCCTACCCCCGCAGTGGGCCACCCCCATCACTCCACTCCATCTCATCTCCTCCGTGTCATCTGCCACCCTCATTCATTACTATCCACCTCATTCACCATACCCCATCACCTCATCTGCCACTCCATAATTAGTTACATTAATTGTAGGTTCTCCCCTCCCGTTTGAATATTGTATGTATAAAAGACAAGCGAAACCTCGTTGCATTAGTCTTTTGTTTTAGTACTAAGCAACCTTGCAGCTAGTTCAGCAAATCTGAGTCAGCAACTGTCACGGCAACTATCATCAACAATTGTCACCTATAGTCACCATAGCCAAACAAGTAAGTTCCTCATCAGTTATCCATACCCCATTAATGGATGTTGAACGAGATATTTCCTATACCCTCTATACAATTAAACATAATTCATTGTATCAAGAGATCATTTTGAACCATAAGAATTCTCCTATATTCATGGAAATGGTTGGGTGAGGTGTTCTAGTTGTTTTTGTCCCCAAAACTCATTTAATTAGTGAATTTATTCAATGGCTAGCGTCAGCAATGTACCCCAATAAATGTTTTGTAATGAATAAGTCAGGGGAAAGTGTTTTCCAAGTAACCTCATCGTTAATACACCAAGCTTTGAATTACCATGTGTGTAGAACTTACATCACCTTTATTGAAGAATCCTTGATTTCTTATTATGATAACATGTCTCCCTAGGAGCTTTCTCATGTCACATCTTTCTTGGTTCCTAAATCTAGTCAATTTCCCCTAGATGGTAATCTCTTCTCTTTAGAAATATTTGCAGTTGACATAAGACCTGTGTTGCAAGTAATTGCCAAGATTCTAGGGAAAGAAGACTCCAAGCAGGTGGATAAAGTTGTGCTGGGATTTTTCTCTTTAATGATGAAGCTAGAGACAGTACTAGACATTCCAGCATTCTGGGTAGATGTTATCAATACCCAATTTATGACTTTGCCTTTCACTGGTTCTTTCAAATTTCCTTCAGCCATTATTTATTTCTGCACCAGAATGTTGAAAATTTTTCTGATTTGGGGCTAAATGTTGTTGATAACAATAAAAGGAAACAATCAGTGGTATTCTAGACAGACCTGACAAGGGGTGATACAGGAGATAGTGGTTTATTTGAGTTTACTTCTTTATTCCTTCCAGTGGCTTATAACATTTTGAATGGAAGCCTACCCCCAACTTTCCTTCCTAAAGCTCAAGAGTGTCTTCAATTAAGTAAGGATGCGAGATGTGGAGATTGGTTCATACTTGAGGAGCATGCAGAGATTAGGCTTTATGGAGCCTCTGTTAAGCCTTACAGGTTACTCAAGTTTGTGCCAATCAGGCTTTTTTCCCTTGAATTTATTAGGCAGAGCTTAAATGTTGATCAAGTTAATTTTGTTTCTATGAAGAAAGGCTTCTTCTTCAAGTTTCCTAGAGCAGTGGGACCCTTCATTGTAAACACCAAACAGGTTTCCCAGGAGGATGAAAGATTGTTGAATAACATGTGTCTTTTACAAGTGGTTGAGTGGGCTTATGACCCTCACCAAATTATTTCAAAGAGAAGATTGGAGAATGGCTATTCAGCCTTTGTACATGAAAGTAGACCTGAAACAGAAAAATTGGCAAATGGAGGTTTGCAAAACACTCAGGGGACAAAGATTGAGACCCCTAGCATTACAGAAAAAGGGGTCAAGAGGGTTAGAAAGGAAGTTATTGATTTGGATGAGGAAGAATCTGAAGCAACAAAAAGGACCAAGCTTTAGGATTCAATGTCCTCAGCACAACTTAGTTTGGTGATTCAGTTAGGAGAAACAGAAGGTGCTCCAGCTTCCCCATCTTCCAGAGAACATGTTCATGATTAGGTTCCTTTAATTCAAAGTATGTTTGCTCAGATAGTTGAGAGAAATAAAAAGATGAAGTTAAATATGGAGGCTCAAGCTGAGTCTCAGGTAACTCCTGAATGAACCAGATTGCTATCTGCCATGGATTTGGAGAAGAGCCATCTCAAAATTTCTCTTTCTCATCCTATGGAAATATCAATGGGGTCTACTAGCAATTTCAAGACTATGAAATTAACTATTGACACTCACAAGCTTCCAATGCTTGATAAGATCAATTTGCATATGCAAACTGGGCAATTGATCATAAATGATCTACATAAGACAAATGCAGCAATTGTCAAGGCAGAAAAATGCTAAATAAATTGATTCAGCAGTTAAATTTGGAGAAAGCAAACTCCAAATCTTTGAATTCTCAGGTAGTTGAGCTAAAGAATATTATCATTAAAATAGGGGTCAATCCTGATGACCAACCTACTGTTAAAAAATTATTGCAATTTGCCAAATCAAAGATTGGGGCTTTGAAAAAGAAGTTGAATCTACCTGCAGGTGAGCATCCCATAGTTGCAGGGATAGTTGAAGTAGAAAATGAAAAGGAAAATCTCCTACAAGATGTGTTGCAGAAGACTGAAGAAGTTTCTTTACTTAAAGAATCTTTGGACAAGCTGCAAAGACAAGTGGACACTCATGTTTGTACAATAGTAATGCCAACCAACACAGATGATCCAGTAGCACAGATTTTATAGTTGGGAACAGAGCTTAAAATGGTTGACCATGATGTAAAGAAAGCCCAAAGAGAATTAGAAATAGCTTGCAAGCTACTGAATTAAGTGATGAAGAAGCAAGAAGGGAGAGAGATAATGCAAAGAAGTACAAAGAAGATCTCCTGAGGGCTGAAGATGAAATCAAAAGGCTAAAGGAGAAAATGAAGGGAAATACCTTAATTCAAGCCAAAGAAATCCTATGGGATGAAGTCATTGAGGTTATCAAGGGCATTTGGAAGTTTCTTGTGATTATATCTAAAGAAAAAACACTTGTTCGGGATATGGAGGAGGTGATCATTAAAAATAAGCAAAACGATCTAGATAAATCAAAGTTTGCAAAGAGGATGATAGATTTCATTAAATCTAAATCTACTGTAGAGTTGAAGGAACATGGCATGCCAGACAGAACATCATGTGCAATAGATTTTAATAAAATGATTGTCAGAAACATCTACAGGATTACTACTAAGAAGAAGATAAATGAGATTAATGAAGAAGTTCAAATTTTAACATCTTATTTGATAAAAGGGTTGGGGCTGGACTTCTGTCTTGTTGGGATCTACAGGGAAACTTGCTGCCATGGAAAACATATGAGACTTTGATGGTTGAGGCAAAAATAAAAGTTGATAACATTCATGAAAAGACAACAGTATTAAAAGGAGCCACCATTGTGAACTACCTAAACAAAGATTTTAAGCTTCTCTAGATGGTGAAGACTTTGTTTACTGACAAGCCTACTTATGGTAGGATTACAGGTTGTAGAATAGCACTTGATAAGTTAGAGGAAGTACCAAAGTCAAATGTACCATTATGGAGAAAGTGCAAGGAATGGATGATAGAGCAGACCAAAGATGCATCAGCAGGACCACATACTCAAGCCACAGATTCAAACAGCAAGCAGAAATCACCAATCATACTCTGATTTTTGTTACTTCTTGTTATCTTATTTTCTTGAGAAGAACGAGGTGTCTTTTACCCTCCAATGTAATATTTTGTAATGACTTTTACTTTAGACAGTTAGAAGGTAGTTGAGCAGTTTGACAATTTTGGTAGTTACCAACTATCCCGTGATGTATAAAAAGAGGCAAAATTATAGAAAAAAGGTCTGAATTTTGAAGAACCTGGAGAATATGCTATTGTATTCTTGATAAACCGATGATTAATGAAAGAATCAAGAGTTTTCCACACATTGTTGGGTATGATTTTGTAATTTCTCTGTTATGTGTCATCATGTGTCTTCCTTTCTTTAAGTATGGTAATGAAGTTGCAGGTCTTTGTTTACTTATGTGAATGAAGTTAAAATTCCTTAAAAGAGTGCTCCTATATTTAAATTTCCTACCTCTACATTTCTTCTAAGTTACAAATGATAGTTTATGTGAAAAACAACATATTGTCTCTAACTTCTCTAAGCATTCTTCACTCAGTATTCATATTCAACATCCTATGGCATTCTAAGACTTTCATATCACCTAAATACTAAGGGTTAAAATTCAGGTCCTTCATGCCCTTCACATGAGGATACATCATATAAATAAGTGACAGGAATAATAAAACATTAATGTCTTAAGAACAATTTCTACACAGCCAAGAAATTGGTTTCTTAAGGGACAACGCCTCCAATAGCCTATTCATCAAGTACAACTTCTTCTGGTCCTAATACTCCAAGAATGGAAAATAGACCATGTAACAACCTAGGAGAAGTTTCAATGACACCACCTTGACATCCTCTTCCTAAACACCTAGAAAGATGGTTACCTAAATATAATCTAGATAATGGTTTACGTGCAAAGGAACATCTTCATAATTTTACGCTGGCAACCAAGCTCAATGGAGTTTCAGAAGAAGATGTAGTTTTTAGACTATTCCCTTACACATTTGAAGGATCTACAGGGTCTTGGTATTTCACTTTACCATCTAGATCAATCCCAATCTGGGACACATTTGAAGAACAGTTATTTTTAAAATTTTGGAACGATCGAACAATAGCTACCCTAATCAATGATCTATCAAATCTTAAATATAACCCAAATGAGAAAATCAAAGACTTTAATTCAAGATTCAACAAATTATTAAATAAAATCTTAGATACCTCTAGACCTGGAATTAATGTAAAAACTGAATGGTATATCATTACCCTTCCTTCAAATATTTTGATGTTTGTAAATAGATATTAGAAAACAATACTTTTATATAACATGAAAGTGTTGGATTGTGTTATATTCTTTCCACCACTAGCCCACGTAGTTAACTGGGCGGTTAGAGGGGGGGCAAAGACCCCCCTTCGTTGCGCCGATTGCATAGCAGGGGGATCAAAGGGGGTTTGAGGGGTGCAGGTAACCTACCTCTATTGGGGTCCAGGGCAGTGCCCCTAGAAATTTTGTTTTTTGGACCCTATATTAGGTTGGGCGGACCTAGCTATGGTTTTGTGCATGATTTTCACACATGGTTTTGGACGCGATGGTTTTTGGTCCATGGTATTGGATGCTTTGACATGTATAAATATTTATTGTAACATTGAAAGGAACATAATGAAAAA
>APFE031562374.1:38335-60449 GCA_000404065.3 Pinus taeda | reverse complement strand
ACTCAGGTGCATCCTTTCACTTCACTCCCCATAGAGATTGGTTCTTCGAGTATGAGAAATATGATGGTGGTGATGTCTTCTTATAGGATGATAGGAAGGCTAGAATCGTTGGTCGCGGAAAAGTAAAGCTGAAGTTGCAAGGTGGAAGGGTTAGAACACTTCTGGGGGTTCTGCATATTCTTGCATTGGCTAGAAATCTGATTTTTGTAAGAAAGTTGCATGATGCAGGTGTAAAAACAATGTTCAGAAAGAATACCTGCAAGATGTTTCGGGGAGAACTGGTATTGATGCGGGGAGTTCGGATGGGAACTCTGTACAAGCTGTAAGGTAGCACTACTATTGATGGGTGCACTAGCTCTATGGTTCCTAAAAGTGGAGTAGAAAATATAGTGGTCTTTGGAGAGAAGACCATGTTGTGGCATCAAAGGCTTTGACATATTGGAGAGAAGGGCCTTCTACTACTTCATGGTAAAGGTATGGTATAAGGTATGAGTAATAGATCTCTGGATTTTGATTTTTGTGAAAATTGTGTATATGGGAAGCAGAACCGAGTGAGTTACCCCTCTGGTGGTAAGAGGGTGAAACAGATATTAGAACTTGTGCACAGTGATGTGTTTGGACCTGTGAAGGTTCCATCACTGGATAAGTCTGTGTACTACGTATCATTTATATATGACTTCTCAAGGAATACATGGATATATTTCCTTAAGAATAATTCTGAAGTCTTTGATAGTTTTAAAGAATTTAAGGATCTGGTGGAAAACCAGACAGAGAAGAAGATAAAGGTGTTGAGGATAGATAACGGTGGATAGTTTTGTAGTAAGGAATTTGAAGAATTCTGTAAGAAGTGTGGTATAGCACAGCAGAATACTACTCCATACACACCTGAGAAAAATGGATTTGTATAAAGAATGAACAAGACGATGATGGAAAGGGCAAGAAGCATGCTCAGTGGTGTCGGGTTAGGACAGGAATTCGAGGTAGAGGCGATGGAGACAACATGTTACCTGGTCAATAGATCACCTTCATCAGCGTTGGAGGATAAGACTCCACAAGAGGTATGGACTGGTAAGAAACCCTCTCTTTCACATATGAGGGTATTTGGATGTGATGCATATGTACATGTTAGAAAGGAGAAATGAACCAAGTTGGATAGTAAATCTGTAAAGTGCATCTTTATTGGGTATAAGGATGGTTTAAAGGGTTATAAGCTTTGGAACTCGGTAACAAGAAATGTTGTGTACAACCGAGATGTGGTTTTCAGAGAGGTAAAAGATGTTATTAAACATGAAGTCCAACTAAAGGAACCTAAGAAGATAGAGTTTGAGCTTAAGGAGGAAGAATTGAACTCTACAATAGAGGAGGAATCAAAATATGAAGAGCCACAAACTCTGGGTGTGAGAAGATCAGTTTGAGAAAGAAGGCAATCAAAAAGGTATAGTCCATCTGTTTTTTGTTCAAATTTTTCTTTATCTATTATTGACGATGATTCCAGAACTGTGAAGGAAGCAATAGATTCATAGGATGGCAAACTCTGGAAAGAGGCCATGATTGATGAAATGGCATCTTTGCACAAAAATGAGGCTTGGGATCTGGTGGAGTTTCCAGATGGAAGGAAACCCATTGGCAGCAAATGGGTGTTCAAGAAGTAGACAAATGCAGAAGGAAAGGTGGAGAAATACAAAGCTCGGTTGGTAGCAAAAGGTTATTCCCAGGTGCCGGGAATTGATTTTGGTGATATTTTTTCTCCTGTTGCCAAGGTAAATTCTATTATATTACTTTTATCTATTGTTGCTGCTGTTGATTTTGAGGTAGAATAAATGGATGTGAAGACAAAATTTGTTCATGGGGATCTGGAAGAGGAAATCTACATGAAGAACCTTGAAGGCTTTGCGGTGAAGGGTAAGAAAGAACTAGTATGCAAGTTAAAGAAGTCTCTGTATGGGTTAAAACAGTCACCAAGGATGTGGTATCAGAAATTTGATACATTTATACAGGGACTTGGCTTCACCAGAAGCAAAGCAAATCACTGTGTGTATTTTAAATTAATTGGTGTCCATGTTATTTATCTGGTCTTGTATGTGGATGATGTGTTGCTGGTTGGAAATGAAAAAGAAATTATCCAGGATTTGAAGATCCAATTGTCCTCCAAATTCGACATGAACGATCTTGGTGCTGCAAACTATATTTTGGGCATGGAAATTAAAAGAGATCAGGCAAAGAGGAAGCTCTGGTTAAACTAGAGGAAGTATGTCAAGATAATACTGCAGAGGTCTAATATGCAGGATAGTAAACCGGTGAAGGTTCCTATTCATGTAGGTGTGAAGTTATCTGTTGAACAATGTCCCAAGACACAAGAAGAGGAAGAGGACATGTCCCATGTTCCATGTGCAAGTGCAGTCGGTAGCCTGATGTATGCAATGGTCTGTACTAGACCAGACATTACACATGCAGTGGGAGTATTGAGCAGTTTTATGTCAAAACCAGGGAAGGAGCACTAGACAGTAGTGAAGAGAGTTTTCGGGTATTTGTGTGGTGCTAGTGATTATGGTTTGTGCTAACAAGGAAGACCAAGATTGGACAGAGTGTTGGATATTTGTGGCTTTGTTGATGCAGACTGGGCTGGAGATCTGGATCAGAGAAGATCTACAAGTGGTTATGTGTTTAACCTATTTGGAGGTGCAGTTAGTTGGATGAGTAAGAAACAATCTGTAGTGCCACTATCAACTACAAAGGCAGAATACATGGCAGCCACTCATGAAAGTAAGGAAGAAGTTTGGTTGCATTGATTGTGTTCAAGTATGGGGTTAGTACAAGGAGCTATAAGGATAGACTATGATAGCTAAATTGCAATTTTCTTGGCAAAGAACCCTACATATCATTCAAAGACAAACCACATTCATGTTAAGTATCACTTTGTGAGGGATATGATAGAAGACAAAAAGGTGAACACTTTGAAGAATATTGCAGATGCATTGACAAAATTTGTGAGCTCTGAGAAGTTCTCTTGGTGTAGAGAAACAATGGGCATCCCAGGGCTGGATAAATGACTAAGTTCTGGTGGCCCCCTGTGGAAAGAAAACAACAAGTGGGAGAATGTTGGGTTTTATTATATTCTTTCCACGACTATCCCATGTAATTAACTGAGGAGTTAGAGGGGGGGCGGAGCCCCCCCTTCGTTTCACTGATTGCATAGCAGGGGGGTCACAAAGGGTTTGAGGGGTGCAGGTAACCCCCCTCTATGGGGTCCAAGGCAGCGCCCTAGAAAATTTTGTTTTTTGGACCCTATATTAGGTTGGGCGGACCTACCTATGGTTTTGTGCATGTGTTTCGCACATGGTTTTGAACGCGATGGTTTTCGGTCAATGGTTTTGGCCATGATGGTTTTCGGTCCATGGTATTGGATGCTTCGGCATGTATAAATATGTCTTGTAACATTGAGAGGAACATAATGAAAAATCAAGCTGGTAGTCCCGGTTTTGGGATCTAGGGGAAAATCTTTGTGTATATGTGTTTTATGTGTTACGCTCTCGCATTTTTTATTTTCTGTGTTTTAGAATTCATATGCAGGTAATTTCCGTATGGGGTTGAAACCTACATAAAGAAGCTTTATCTGTTGAGAAAATAGTTCTACCTCTTGAAAAGAAATCTACCATCGAAGAAAGAAAATAGACCAAGAGAGTAACCTTCAAATATGATTAAAAAAAAGGTTTCTAAAGACCCTTTTGATTTAGAAGGATTACAGAAAGTGTTGAAAAAAATTTCAAATGAGATGCCTGAGATTAAAAAAAAAAGGTTGTTGAATCCTCAAAGAAATCCTATAGACCTTTTAGAAGGAATCAGCCTTCACAATCCCAACCACCTATTGAAATATCAAATGCGAAATCTAATGATGACAAATAAGAGGAAGAAGCATTTGCATCTGTCGATGAAGCACAAGAAGAAGAGATAGTTTAAGCCCATGGCTTATGGGACTTTATCCTAGCCACTTCGGAGAATGAAGAAGAAGAAGAGGCTTTACTAGTAAGTACTAGAAGCAAAGGAACTGTTGGTCTCACCTCATCAAGAAAAAATCAAAAAGTTCCTACTCCTTGAACTAAAGAGAAAGATACGACTAAAAAGGCTCCTACTCGGTCTTCTAATTCTTCTCTGAGTACTTCTAAGTATCCTTCTCCATCACCTTCATCATCTAAAAATTTGATAGTTTCAAATAACATTGAATATAATATTGTAGAGGACATGAAAAAGACTAAAGCTAATATTTCTTTATATGAGGTTAGTAAACTGAAACAACAACATAGTTTGTTATTTAATGAGTTGAATGTTGTTCCTGCATCTTCATTACCTTCAATTGTTGTCACTTCAAAAGCCTCAAAAGGAAAACATAAATCCCCTAATGTTCCTATTGATAAAATTGATCCTTCTGAAGCTATCTTGATTGGAGATAGATCTAACTCTCACACTCCTCCATTTCTATTGACTTTTGAAATCTTCAACAAAAATGTTCACAATTATTTAGTAGATTCATGTGCCTCTTTCAATATCATGCCTTATTCGGTATGTCTTAAATTGAATGTTACACCTCAAAAGTATGTTGTGCAAATTGTCCAATTAAATGAAACAAAATTTAAATTGTTAGGAGATATTAATGTTGTTTTAATCAGGCTATCTTCAAACCCAAAAGTTTTTCAGATAGTTTATATATTAGTTGTTGACGTCCTTGAATTCTATGGCCTCGTCTTAAGTAGGAATTGTTTTGAGAAACTACATTGTTATTTCACAATAGATTGGTCACATCTTTGACTCCCTTACAATGGAAAACCTAATCAAATTTATGTTGATATGGAAAATAACATGAGATACTCTATAACCGATTTAGGTGAAGAGAATGAACCAGTAGTTTTCACAAACAATATTTTGGGAAATTATTCTTCAGAATCCTTCTTTGGTAGTTTCCCTGCTCTGAATTCCCCTTTTCATGTTGATTTTGTTTTGTCACAAATAGAAAAATTATCACAAACAAATTCATCAAGATGTATTAATATTGTGGATAATATTGTAAATGAGTGTGATGAATTGTTTTGGATTCGTTATTTTTATGGATCGAATTCTAGTGATGGTGCAGGGGTTGGATGCATTTTAATAAATCCAAACATAGAGAAAAGCATGCTTGCATGCATATTAGAATTCGATTGAATTAATAAAATTGATGAATATGAAGCACTAGTTCAAGGTTTGCAAAAATTTATCAGTCTTTACGTCAAGTACCTTAAAATTTATGGCGATTCAGAAATTGTTATCAAACAAGTAAGAAATATTATTCATTATGTTTCCAATCATCTAAAACATTATCAATCCATGATTCAATATTTAACTAGTCCTGATAGATTTTCAATAGAGTTGATTTTTCATCCCTCCATTCTTGATAACATTACTAATTGATGACTACTCAATGATGATAACAACATTCTAAGTTTTTTAACTTCTGAAGGTTCTTATTTAGATTAGGTCATCGATGAGGATGAACATGATAAGAAGCTTAATAAGAATTCTGAAGAAAATTCCTTAACAAAACCTATAGTAAAATTAGAAGACTTATATCATTTGAAAGATAGATTCAATAAAGCTACTAATTGTAAACTTTAGAATAGTACTCTAAGATTTGAACTGGTTAATGTAGGGTCTGATAAAAAACCCCAAAATATCAATTCAAGCTTTGGACTTTCACCTGATGAAAGATTTGGTTTCATATTGTTGTTAAGGAGATATAAGGATGTTTTTGTCTGAAGTTATGATGATTTAAAAACATGGGATACACCTGTAATTCAACAGAAAATAGTCATGATGCCTGATGTAAATATTTTCCAATAAAAGCTTAAGAAAGTCTATCCTAATCTTGATGCTCAAATAAAGGTCGAGTTGAATAAATGACTCAAATCCAAAATTATTTTCTTGGTCAAACAGTCAAAGTGGGTTTCAAATCTTGTTCCAGTTAGAAAGAAGAATGACGAAATTTGAATTTGCATTGATTTTAGAAATTTGAATAGAGCATGTGAAAAGGATAATTTTCTTTTACCACCAACGGAAAAAATATTACAATCTATTGTGGGTTCTGAACTTATGTCATTTTGAGATGGTTTTTCAGGATATAACCAGATTCTTGTACATCTTGAAGACAAATTGAAAACCACATTCAGGATCAAATGGGGAACATGCACATATCAAAAGATGCCTTTTGGATTGATAAATGTTGGAGTTGCATTCCAAAGAGATATGGGCATCGCTTTCAAAGATTTGATTAACAAATTAGTGGTTATTTATTTGGATGATATTACAATCTATTCAAAGGAAAGGAATAATCATCTTGATGATTTAAAACAAATTTTTGAAAGACGTAGAAAGTTTGGGATTTCTCTCAATCCTAAAAAATCATTCTTTGCTCTTAGTGAGGGAAATATTTTAGGCTTTATTGTTTCAAAAGAACTAATTAGTATAGATCCACAAAGAGTTAAGGCTATTTAATAAATTTCATTACCTCATAATAAAAAATCTATGCAATCCTTCCTTCGCCAAATCAATTTTGTTAAACACTTTGTCCCCGATTTTTCACATATCATCATGCCATTACAGAATATGATAAAAAAGAAGACAATCTGCAAATGGGGACAAATTGAAAGAACAACTTTTGAATCAATAACGTAAGCCATAATAGATGCTCCATCATTATCATCACCCAATTTTTCTAAGGAATTTTTCCTATATCCTTTGGCTTCTAAACAGTCCTATGCAGCAATTTTAACTCAACAAAATGAAGAACAAGTTGAAGCTCCCATTTCCTTCTTTAGCTCTAATTTACAAGGAGTGGAGTTGAATTATTCAGAAGTAGAAAACAAGGTTTTACAGTCTTTAAGTCAGTAAACCACTTCAAACCTTTTCTCTTGAAAACACATACAAAGTGATTGTACCTTTCCTAGCAATTAGGCAATTGCTTATTCACAGAGAATTAGGAGAAAATAAATCTAATTGCATTACAACCTTACAAGAAAATGACCTAGGAATTAAACTAGCTAAAATAGTTAGAGGTCAAGTTTTTTGTAGGTTGATAACTAAAGCTTTTGATAATTCAGCTAAAGAAGATTCAGGTAACAATATTTAAGTTTTAGAGGTATGTCATGTTGATATTGAATCTCAGTATGTTGGTTTAATTTTCTAATTGAAAATGGTTATTCTCCTATTGAATTCGATTACAAGAGAAAAAGAGCCTTAAGACTTAAATCCAACCAGTATCAACTTGTTAATAATGTTTTGTTAGAATAAATTATGACTTTATCTCACTTAGATTTTTAGAAAATCCTGAAGAACAAAAAGTGTTGTAGGAATTACATGATGGAGTAGCCAGTGGACACTATAGCGGGGATACCACTGCTCACAAAATATTTCATGTTGGTTACTATTAGTCGACTTTCTTCAAAGATACACATGCTTATGTAAGAAAATACAAAATCTGCAAAACAACTTCATGGGAAGAGAAAAAGTCAACCTTGCCTTTGCAGCCAGTCAATATTGAGCAACATTTTGAGCAATGGGGGTTGGATATCATAGGTGATATTGTTCCACACTATTCTAAACAACACAAGTATATTTTAACTGCTACAAATTATTTCACCAAGTGCATGGAAGCAATACCCTTAAATGTGGTCAATTCTAAAATATTTATTGAGTTTATCGATCAACACATAATTACCAAGTTTGGCCTTCCTTGTGCTATCATGTTTGATAATGCATCATACTTTTCAAGAAATGCCATTACTGAATTTACACTCAAACGAAGTTTAAAGTTAAATATTCAACAAATTACTATCCTCGGGGAAATGAATTGGTTGAATCAACCAATAAAAACCTCTTAAGAATTATTAAGTGAACTGTTGATGAAAACCAAAAGAACTGGCATAAGGCTTTACTTTTTCTCTATGGGATGACAATATTACTGACAAAGCTTCCTTAGGAACTTCTCCCTATTACTTAGTATATGGAAGAGAAACTATATTGCCTCCTAATTTAGCTTTACCTCCATTGACCCTAGTGAAATCTATTGAGGAACAACCTTGCTCTTCCTTATAATTAAGAATGTATCAAATTCTAAAACTAGAAGAAGGAAAAGATAAAGCTAAACAGACCCATACCCAACATCAACATATAGTCAAGTCTTGGTTTGGTACAAGTTCAGTAGGAAATAAAATTTTTGAAATTGGTGACTTGGTTCTAAAATGGGATAAAGCCCATGAAGAAAAGGGAAAACATACAAAGTTCCAGAAACTTTGGCTTGGCCCATTTCAGATCATTGAAAATCTTGGCCCATCATCTTTTATCCTCCAAAATTTACAGGGTAAGAGATATTTTCTTCCCGTAAATGGGCTAGTTTTAAAGAAATATTTTTCTTGAGAATGCATACTTTGTTGTAAATATGTAAATAGTCATATGTACATATCGGTTTCCTTAGATTAGTTGTATTGAATAATACTCTTTTGACTTCAAATTAGGTTCTCTCATCGTTAATGTGGAATTCATGAATTAAAGGAGAATTATTTAGAAAGAAATTATCACTTTGAAGTTTAGTATTACACCTATTCTAATCTATGATATATTTATCTCCATTAGCTTGTGAATATTTCATAACTTGAAACATTAAAAGATCATGTTATCCTTTGATCTGTCATTTACAATTTCTTTTAAAAATAAAAAACTATTTCAAAATTTTAGCACCTTATGACTTCAATTCTCATCCATAACTCTTGAGCAGTTTTACCTCCCCATCCAATAATTTTACATTTTTAGAGTATAATTCAAAAATATTTTTACTTGAAGGATAAGGGATCTCATTATGAGCCAACTTACCATGATCATGGGGAACTAATGATACTAACATTATCACAACTAGTCACCAGGGCCAGGATAATGGCTTATAGTTGCAAGACTGTAAGACAAAAGGTCTCATCACGAGTTGGCTTGTTCAATATCATTATAACTTGTGAATGGAAGTGTCAATATCTAGCTATGAAACCACAACAATGGATTTCAAGCAATTAAAAGAAAAGTTTTAAGAAAAATATTAAGATCTCTAAGATCTATTATAGTGGATTGGATACTAGTATTACTTGGTTAAATGGTAATTTTGTTGAGGCTATGGGCACCTATTCGAAGCAGTGGCTCTACCAGTGACAAGTAATTCAATCTTAATACAAATCATAAATAGTTATTTATTTCATCATTTCAACTAATAAAATGACTAACAAAGATAATGTAAGTTCTTATAAATAACAAGTTATGAGGCTTCCAAAATAATGAGTTGTTTTATTCAGAGTTATTTCAAACAATCTAAATTTCAATATCCTGATCTTTCTAAGTATTATTCCTTTAGTTATGTTCTAGCGGCTACAACCACCCTCCAAAATTTTTCCTTAGCTTCATTTTGGAGCCTCCTACCAACCATCCTAGTACCATGTATTGCACTGTCAAGTACATAGGCTCCATTGGTTTTTCAGCAGCTTGTCAGCCTATGCATGTTAGCTTGCTTCACTCCCCTCACAGGCTGCCACTCCAAACTTGGGCTAATCGCTGGCTAAGCAACTCCCTCAGAAAATTGCATAATCCTAGAGGGGAACGAGCCTTCCCTCTAGAAATTGCACAAATCTACTGGGAAGCTTGCTGGGATAAGAAATTGTGCAATGCAATAAACTTCCTTGGGAAAACTGCACAATCTGGTCAGCATTGCAGCTCAGCCCAGAAATTGTGAAATTCTAGGCATAGTCACCTGATCCTCCCAGAAATTGTGCAATCCCTCTGAGACATCCATCCCAACTCCTCCCAGGAATTTCACAATTCTGGGAAGCAGTCACCTTCTCCTCCCAAAAATTGTGCAATCCCCCTGGGATAGCCAGCCCAATTCCTCTCAGAAATTGTGCAAATCCCTCTATTAGGTTGTTTCATGTGTCTTCAAGTCGGTTGGTTCCCTCTAGGACCAAGAAAAATTGATTTGCATGCATGAGTTTCTCTTCCCAAAATAGCAAAAGGAAACATGTAAAATGAATCTATAGATCTAGGGATCTATTCTTAGCAGTTGGAAGTTACATGCAAAGCTCATTTTAGAAAGCTCTCGCCAAGTGTCGCCTTTTCCTAAGATTTGTGGCATGCGTGTCATAACCTCGAACTATCAAAACTCATCAACCCAGACATTGCAAAGCTCATTCCTCGCATCGACCTTGCATCTCTAACATTCCACATTGCATCCAAGAGTCTCCAACACTTTCATCTTAGTTGTTTCAGGGTAAGTCTGCTTTTCATGCCTTGCTTTGTGTTTTTATCACTTTTTGTGTTTCTCTTTGTGTGAGGGGTGTCTGCTTGATTTCAATGAGCGCTTGTTTTTGTTTCTATGTATGTTAGCTTGTAGAAGAACTATTTCATTTTTTCGTTAGCATCTCAATGTGGTCGAATGCATGACATTGTTTTTGCACCGACGGTCACCGTTGTGGCGACTCGCTTCACACACATGCATGATTTCCCGTTTTTTGAATCCTGCACTTACTGTTTGCATCCATGATCATTCACTCTTTTTTACACTCATTATCACCATGCATTCAGACTTCTCATGTTTTCAACCACCCGTCGGCGGGTCTGGGCTGTCTTGGCTCAGACCTTGCCTTGCCCGACTAGCATTGTGCATTTCTGGAAGTGAAGGCTCTTCCTTCCCTCCAGAAATTTTGCAAGTATGACCCAGCACTGACCTCCAAGCTTGCATTGCGCAATTCTGGGAGGAAGTGCCTTGCTGCCCACAGAAACTGTGCAATGTAGTTTGCTGGTTTGCATGTCATTGTTGATTGAAATTGTGCATTGCGCAGTTTCAGTCCTTAGCAGGCTAGGCTAGACTGTTCATTGTGAAATTCCAGCATTCAGTTAGCCTCCAAACACTCGAGTTGTGCCTTGCGTAATTTTGGTAGTCAGTCTCGCAGCCTCCTGGTGAAAATTGCGCAATCTTCACAAATAGTCACACAAGAATGTTGCATGTCAGTCCTCGAGTTTGTTTTGGTTTTCAACTAACAGATTTATTGTCATGAGTGTTTCTATGTCTCCAGCTATCACAAGTGTTCGTCTGACTCTAAATAGCACATGTACAATGGCTTCCAGGAGAGCAGAGTCGATGACATCATTTAGAGCACAACTGGGGATGCAGTCGATTAAGTGTCTATTAACTTGCCTATTTGTGAAGACATCAATTTGTTCATGGACAAGGATATCAAGATGAAATGGTAGTAGTGTCACAGCGAGCAGCACCATTAGCAACAGCAGAAGGCAACACACCTGCATGTGACAAATGCAAGAGGAGGGTTGTTGACAATGCAGAGGCGTAATAAAGTTGCAAGCACAAGAAGGTCCACCTGTGATGAAATCAACTTTGGAGATTGAGGCTATGAGGAGAGGGTGCGACAAGAGGTTTGTGTGAAGGCAAAGAGAGAAACAGAGAAGGAGTTGCATGTGCCAAAGCAGCAACTCAAGGAAGAACAAGAGTTGTACAGATGAGAGGAGTTGCAACAGGAACAGGCACGGTAGGAGGCGCAACATGCACAAATTGATGAAACTGCGCTCATATAGGTTACGGACCCATCCAGCAGCTGGCATGGAGCAAACAGGGTAAGCAGTGTTTTCGATCGCATGCAAGGGTATTTAGAAGCATGGATATCATTGTGTGCACGCATGCGATCCCACCCATTCCACACACTCACTGAGGCGTAGACAAGAAGCAAGTCTGACTGGAGCTAAACATGTATTTCGACAATTTGATGTGCACGGTCACCAACGCACACTTGGATATATGCACATACACTATGCATCAGTGTGTTGTTGGTCTAGTTGCACTCAAGGTGATGATGTGCATGTTATCATATGAGTTGGACAAAGGATCCATATCTGTGTACCCGGATGCAACGGAGGCAAGAGTTTGATTTCAACAGGATGTCACCTTTGAGCGCACAGACACCATCGCAGATGACCAAGGTTGGAATCAGTCTTCCACCGTCGATCATCGCAAGGATGTCAAAGAGTTGGTCTTCCCATAACTGTCGAAGTCTTAGTGATGTTTTGCATGGCTTTCTCGAGCCTATTTTATCTCACATGAGTACATGTGCAGATTGTATGTAATGTCTTGTCAAGTGGAACTTCAAGTGTCAATAGTTGAATGTAACAGTCATAGAGTAGTTGAAGAGTCATGAGGATAGATGAACAATCACAAAGGGGAATGTCAAGGGCAACCCCACCCTTTCCTATATATAATACCTCATAACTCATTGTAGAGGCTTTTGGTCAGCCAAGCTTTCGATAGGAGTATCTTAGAGAAATCTTGGAGAGTATTGTAATGAGCCTTGGATTCTCCACTGTGTAGAGCTAGTACATCTCTTTGGAGGAGCAAGCGGAAGTGACTATAACATTTTGCTGTCGGGACTAGTGGTCAGTCATGGTTATATTGTATTATTGAAACTTTCACTTCTTAATATAATAGAGCCAATATGTTTCATGCATATGTCGTATTGTATTTCAGTTATCTCGTTTATTCTAAATGATATATGTATATGTTTTCTTACGCATGTGTGTATAGACTCTTTATGTATATGTATGTATGAATCTTATTGAAATGTGTTGTTGGTTTAACCATCACTTTGGATTGTCAGCTTACTTCCCTTCCAGTTTGTGATACATCCTTGCTCGTGTGTTCCCTTCTTAACCACGTGCTTTCACAGGTTTCCAAGGGGTGCACTCACCTCTCTTTCCATGTGATAGAACCGTTCATACACCTTCCTTAGCTTGTTGTGCATGTCACACCCTTGCTACCAACAAGGACATTTTACTTGCCTCTGCGGACAACCGTGGTCAAGGCGATACCGTACGACCCACTGCTAGGACTCCTACACCAAAAGGTTTGAGGTCTAGTTGGTACTTCTTACCGAGGAGATCCCCTGACATGTTGGCAGGTCCAACACCGTCAACATTTTGGCACTAGAAGGAGGGCTAGATAACAAGCTGAGTCCTCACAATCTATTTCAAGTATTTGCATATCTATCATGACTAACTACAGAGTTTCTCTTCCGGAGTGTGTGTCTTATGGAAACAACTTTGAAATCTCATAAGAGCTTTGGGATAACTTGTCACATAAAACATATAATGGTGGAGACTACGTAGCCTTAGTTAGGCACACGATCGGCATTGTAGGCTCATGTGAAATACATGGAATCTTTGAAGAGTACATGACCTGTGCGTTGTTCGTCTACACACGTCAAGGGAACCCAATGCACTGGTGTGCCACGCTGCTTGAAAAATATATTCATTCTCTTTCTCATCTGGTCGCAGAGATAGACTGTGATTTCAATCACTTTAACTATAAAGCACTCAACAAAGAAAATGTGGAATTAAGAAAAGCACCTGATGAATCCGTTGAACAGTTTCACACACACTTTTGTAATCTTTCATACTGATTTCCGAATATGAAATTGATTGGGAATTTCTCGATGGAATATTTGAGTATCTTCTTCACATATCTGAAAATATGCAATTCTTGAAATCATATGAACCCCGCTCAGCACACTTTAGTAATGGATATGCATAATCATAGGCAGGCACGGTTGCTGTCACAAGTGATTTTCCGCCTTCACCTCATCGAACAACTCCACCACCACAGAGTGATGTGGGAGAACATGCACACATATTTGTCTGTCACATCCTCCCACCCACCTGCTCTTGATATCTATGCAGATTTGGCTTGCAAGCCTGTTGATTTCCGCATGGATTCATTCCCTAAACCTTCGTCCCCACATTCTTTTGATCCTCTGGATTGTACTCTCTCGTGTTCTTCCATTTCAGACTCCTCACCCATTGTGAATGAGGATCAAGTTGTCGACACGCTGGTGTTATGCAACCAACTTGCAACATCATTCATGATGAGTGTATGCAGGAATCTAAAGAAGAACCCACTGTGAAGGATGACTCCATTCCATCCACACCTCACCCACTCTATCCTAGCATCCCTTGTGATTCTGCCACTATTGATTTCCTCTGTAAAAACTCATTTCTGGATGCTTCTACTTTCGATTTTTCAAGGAGACATCAGATGTCAGTCTATCATTACATTGCGGAGAAGACACATATTCCTCTTAAAATCCTTCCAATTTGTCATCTATCATTTCTGAAAACATGGAGGGTGAACATCCTTGCTTCTCATCTACCCCTCTGCATGATTCATCAAGTCACGAGGATGAAGACAAACATCCTGAATTTTCTAATCTTGTTGTCTTGATCTCTCTACTTCTTCACCTAATCACAATGTTGATTCAATCTTTGTTAATCTATCTAAGACACTGGTCTACGATGATCTATCTGTCAAGGAAGTCGAAACCCCGCAGATTGTCGAGGCACTTCAGCGCGAGCTGATGGTTATGTCAAGTCCTCGTTGTCCTAAGGTTGGTTCCACTTCCGATCAGGAAATTGTTGAAACACGCAAGGCTCATCATCACTCTTTTCTTTGCATTGAAGATTAACCAAACACCCAGATTTCACTTCCTCCACTCAAACTACACAAGCCCATCGCTCTTGCATTGGATGAATTTTACACAGCAAGCACACTTGCACAATATAAGTGGTTTACCTTTCTCACGTTTTCTTGCATGTCACAATCAAGAGAATGCATACACTCAACATCTTCACACACGGTAACACAACACCATGGCAAGTCCATAGAGTGTGTGTCATGTGGTTTCACTCAATTATGTTATGTGGACGCTTTTAAACTCAGACTGTTTTTGTCTTCATTGTTATATCTTTTATGTTTCTTGGTTTGCATTGTTGTGTTTTTTGTGAACCATACCTTCACCAACATGGGTTGCCCAAGGCGTCAGTGGCTGCATTGGAAGTATCACTTCACGTGAGTAGACCCATGCACTGTTAGCTTAGGAGAAGGAGTAGTGTTTGCTTTTGGTTTGTTTGGTTGCATGTATGTTTGCTTCTTATCTTGCATGCTTGTTTTCTTATTCTCTTTGCTTACACATTTACTCTTGCTTTTGATTTTTTTTGTTGTTTTCTTGCTAGTTTACATTCGTAGGTTAGTTTCGCATGACTATGTGCGACTCTTGAAACAAGTTGGGTAAACTACAAGAGGACTTGTGCAATTATTAATACTTGGTTATCTGTCATCCTATATCTACATGAAGAACTTTTTATCTTCATTCCATGATACACCAATGGAAAATACGTGTTGTTTGAAGTGAACTTTGGTGAAAACACAACCCTTACGTGCTAACTAGTATCACCTACTTTAGTCGGTTGTTTTTCGGTTAATCCTTGTCAGCTCAGTCAAGTAGAGTAAGGTGAGGGAGAAAACCTTAACAAGCATGTCATAGGTATATACAAACTACTTCTCTGAAGGAAAAACCTCTTTTGCTCTCAATAAGTTAGAATCCTTCTTCCACCTCTAAAATGAATAAGTGATATGCACAGTTATGAAAATGAAAAAATGAAAATGTGGAAAGATTTCGAAAAAATGAAAAATGAATAGGGAGAAAGAAGAGAAACGCTTCTTGCATAGAGAGGTGATGCAAGTAACTCCACCGGGGTATTGCCCAGGCTCGCTGGCAACGGAGCGATGCTTGTGTTTGTGTGTGACTTCGTCAAGATACTGTCCAAGCCCGTTGGTAGTAGACCAACACCAAAGATGAAATAAAACTCTGATGACCATAAAGCTTGTGCACCAATATACCCCTCATCCCCAATCAAAACATTTGTGTTGGCTTGACTTGGAATGTGTATCGATTGACCAAGAGCTCAGCAGATGCTACATCTTATAATCAAGCAAATGTGGAAACCAAGATGAACAGATAACTTAACAATACTTCTGGAGGTATTAGACTTGCTTTTCATGAACAAGGTCCATTCAGAGAGTTGTAGTTCTACCATTGTGTCGCCAACTATTGTAGCGGCTACAACCACCCTCCAAAATTTTGCCTTAGCTTCGTTTTGGAGCCTCCCTTCCAACCATCCTAATAGCATGTCTTTCACTTTCAAGTACATAGGCTTCATTGGTTTTTCAGCAGCTTGCTAGCTTGTGCATTTTAGTTTGCTTCACTCCCCTCACAGGCTGCCACTCCGGACTTGGGCTAGTTGTTGGTTGAGAATCTCCCTCGGAAAATTGTGCAATTCTGGAGGCGAACCAGACTTCCCTCCAAAAATTGCGCAAATTTGTTGGGAAGCCTGCTAGGTTCAGAAATTGTGCAATGCAATCAGACAGTGTTCCTTGGAAAACCTACACAATCTGGCCAGCACTGTAGCTCAGCTCAGAAATTGTGCAATTATGCGCAGCACTCACCTGCTCCTAGAAATTATGCATTCCATTTGGGACAACCAGCCCATCTCCTCCCAGAAATTGTGCAATTTTGGGAAGCAGTCACCAGCTCCTCCCAAAAATTGTGTAATCCCCCTGGGAAAACCAGCCCAATTCCTCTCATAAATTGCGCAAATCCCTCTCTCAGTCAAGCAATATATTGCATGTCCCTTTAGGTTAACCGGTTCCCTCCGGGACCGAGTAAAACTGATTTTCATGCATTGGTTGCTCTTCCTGAAATAGAAAAATGCACCATGAAAAAATAATCCCTAGATCTATGGATCTATTCTTAGCAGTTAGAGGTAACTTACATGAAAAGCTCATTTTAGAAACCTCTCGCCAAGTGTCGCTTTTTCCTAAGACTTGTGGCATGCACATCATAACCTCGATCTTATCAAAACTCATCAACCGGGCATTGCAGATCTCATTCCTCACATCAACCTTTCATCTCTGACATCCCAAATTACATCTAGGAATCTTTGGCACTTTCATTTTAGTTGTTTCAGGGTAAGTCTGATTTTCATGTCTTGCATTGTGTTTCTGCCACTTTTTGTGTTTCTCTTTATGTGAGTGATGTCTACTTGATTTTAATGAGTGCTTGTTGTTTTTTCAATGTATGTTAGCTTGTAGAAGCACTATTTCAGTTTTCGTTAGCATCTCACTATTGTCGCATGCATGACACTGTTTTTGGACTGACGGTCGCCATTGTTGCGACTAGCTTCACACACATGCATGCTTTCCCATCTTCGAAATCCTGCACTTGCTATTTTCATGCATGATCATTCACTCTTGTTTACACTCAGTATCACCATGCATTCAAACTTCTCATGTTTTCAGTCGCCCATCGGTGGGTCTGGGTTGCCCTAGCCCAGACCTTGCCTTTCCCAGCTAGCATTCCACACTTTTGGAAGTGAAGGCTTTGCCTTCCCTCTAGAAATTTCCCAAGTCTAGCCCAGTGCTGACCTCCAGGCTTACATTGCGCAATTCTGGGAGGCAATTCCTTGTTGGCCCTAGAAACTGCGCAATGCAGTTTGCTAGTTTGCATGTCACTGTTGACTAAAATTGCGCATTGTGCAGTTTCAGTCCTCAGCAAGCCAAGCTAGATTGTTCATTGCATAGTTCCAACAGTGATTCAGCCTCCTGACCGCACAGAATGTGCCTTGCGCAGTTTTGGTAGTAAGTCTCCCAGCCTCCCGGTGAATATTGCGCAATCTTCACAGACAGTCACACAAGTATGTTGCATGTTAGCGGTCGAGTTTGTTTTGGTTATCTACTGATAGGTTTCTTGTCATGAGCGTTGCTATGTATCCAGGTATCACAGGTGTTTGTCTGCCTCTCAGTAGCAAAGGTATAATGGCTTCCAATAGAGCAGAGTCAATGACACCATTCAGAGCACAACTGGGGATGCAATCGATCAATTCCATTCAATTGAGTGACGAGTATGGCCAAAATTGCAGCATAATAGAAAAGCATGTACACCCTCTAAGACTATTTTGAGTAAAGGATCATTCCTGATCCCTCACTTTATTTTGGAGTATAAATAATATTTAACATGTAACTTTCTTCTAAAGAGGTAATTTCCTTTCCAAGAAGTTGGTGGTGCAGAGAAATAAAGACCATTGGCTGGTATATACAAGTGCATTACTATACAAATCTTAAAAGAGTTATAACGGAAATAAATTGAAGATCTTTGGTCAGAATTCAGGAGGGTTTCAAGGACTATGGACATGGATGGCACATACAAGTTGAATAACTATATGCATTTTGAACAGATGCACAGTAAAGTCACCCAATCAATCAGCCATGGAGACCTTGATTCACAAGGGTAGAGCTGCAAAGAAGCCATTAGTAGTGGTTGGATGTGTACCTCAAGGAAGTAAAGATTTGAAAGAGACAGATGGTATAAGTCTAATTGGAGTGCAACCGATAGATCACCTCATTTCCAAAAAAGAACAATAAAAATAAAAAATTGAACATTTTGTGCCTTTTGAGGCTCGACGGATTCTATATGAGTCCGATACGGGTCCTATAGAATACTTAAGGGCCTTATACAGGTAGACGGGTTCTATAAGATACTCATTGAGTCAGGGTCTTAATTGTGGTTTCTATGCGAGTGACCCAGCTCGGTATAGAACCCGCCAAGACCTGCGGGTACTCGGGGGTCTAATACGGGTCATGCTTCACTGTGTAATACCCTAATTTTTAACTCTTGGAAGGTATTGGATCAGAATTTGTATAAATTGTATATAAGTGGCTATAATGATGGGACTCCAACCATGATAGCTTAAACAAATGATCTTTGAATGTAGATGTTGAAAATATGTTTTATGCAAATTCCTAGTGAATAGCTTAAGGACAAGCCCTAACTAAAGAGTGGCTAGGCATATAGATATGTGGATATACCTTTTGTGGACTAGTATGGTAGAGTTACCACGATACTCAATGTTATGTAAAAATTTCTTGTTATAATATAATATATAATGGTCCAAGATGGCTGAAAAAAGCAGAAGAGTGATACGAGTCCTCAAAAAGGAAAGATGGAAGGAGTTGCTTAGAAAAAAAAGGTGTTCTTGCCAATTCTGAGATCAAAGACACATATTTCCATCATGTACCTTAAAGGAAGCTCACCATCACCTTTGACTTAGATAGCCAATTATAATTTCATGTAGAGGTTGGTGAAGGAAATGCCTACTCAAATAACTAAGGAGCACATAAAAAGGTACTTGTACGGAGTAGTACAATCATTTTGGGAAAGTGTAAAAGTCCTTCATACTTTTCACATCACTCCATTTTTTTGCACTGATTCTCAAATTACCATAAGGAAGTAAACTCCATGATACGTCTCTACGGTATTTTCATATTCCAAATCTAAAAAATACACTTAATTTATAAATTCTAGTCTGATGGTATGATCTGGATTGTCCACAGTCTTTTGTTCATTGAGTCGACGTTTCAAACCCCAAAGGGGGTCCATCATCAGGACAAATTTGAAAGATAGAAAATGAATGAGCGATTGTTGAGCCTGAATATCAGCACAATCAGCAAACCCTTCAACGCAGGTAGTTCATACAGCGTAGCCATGAGCCTGAATATCAGCACAATCAGCAAACCCTTCAACGTAGGTAGTTCCTACAGCGCAGAGGAGAATAATAGCAAGGAAACAGGTTTTGAAGTCTTGAACAGCATGGGTATGTTCTTTAGCAGTAACGCAGGTAGTAACGGCGCAGGCAATGCACCTTCCAGCGCAGGTAACAAGTCCCACAGCGCAGATGGTAACATTAAAATGAAAGAATTCAGCATTGAATTGGGTTCTGAGGTTATAAAAGACCCTAAAAACAGCGCAGATATCTCAAACAGCCCAGTTGAAGATTGTGACATTAAAATGATGAAAGAATTCAGCATTAAAGCAGGTCTTGAGGTTATGAACAGCGCAAATTCTAGCTGTGACATGGAAATGGAAATGGGTAACATCATTAATGTGGATCCCTACGCTGTCCCTCCAGCAGCAGTGGCTCCAACCACTCTACCCAAAACTCATAATTCTGAAATTGGAAACAGTACCATATGTGCTGAGGATGATACCAGCTGCAGCAACATAGGCATCAACTACAACTTGGAGCAGCCAAAGGGTAACTCATTTAATATAAATAAAAACAAGTGCAGCCTAGTGGGTAGAGAGCTTGGAGCTAAGGAAGATAAGTTTGTGATGGTAAACCCTAGTATTCCTAACCAGCATGATAAGAAGGTTGTGAACCTCTCATCCATAATGCTTAACCCTGAAGAAATCAAAATTCTGAGCAAAGGGCTAGGATTTGCAGTCTCACCTAAAAACATTCCTTTTGAAAGCATCATTTGCAACATTGAGAATGGGACTCAAGGTCTTTCATCAAATGACAGGGAGGTATTAAGACAAGAATTCTCCATAGCTATGTTAAAATCCAAACGCCCGAAGAGCAACCTGAATAAAGAGGGACGTGAGGCCCTGAGGTCTCTCCGAAATAATGATAAAATAGTTGTTCTAAAAGCTGATAAAGGTGGAGCAACCGTGGTATTAAACAAAGAAGATTACATTCAAAAAATGAATGAACATTTGAGCTGTGGAAGTTATAAAAGGGTCAGCTCCAACCCTATTCCTAAGGTGATAAAACAAGTCAAGAAGGCCATCATGGAATCCAACCTAGAGGATAAAATAAAAAAGAAGCTGATTCCCTCGTGTGAAGTTATCCCTAGAATGTATGGATTACCGAAGATCCATAAGGAAGGGGTCCCTCTTAGACCAATTGTTAACACCATTGGCTCCCCTACCTATGAATTAGCCAAGTATGTAGCCAAGATCCTGAAACCCCTCGTTGGTAACACAGACTCTTTTATAAAAGACTCCACGGATTTTGTAAAGCTTATCAAGGATAAGAGGGTGGATAAGGATGATATTCTAGTAAGCTTTGATGTCATTTCCCTGTTTACGAAGATTCCCCTTGATGAAGTTGTCCATGTTATAAGGATGAGCACCGATCCAGAAATAGCAAAACTGGCAGAAATCTGTCTTCGGTCCACCTTTTTCAGTTTCCAAGATCAATATTATGAACAAATTTCAGGTGTCGCCATGGGTTCCCCGCTCTCACCTATTGTTGCCAACCTATACATGGAGTACTTTGAGAAGAAAACCCTTGACTCATTCCACTTGAAGCCGGCTTGGTGGAAAAGATTTGTCGATGACACCAACGTGAATTGGACTCATGGTAAGACAGAACTTGAAAGGTTCTTCAATCATCTTAACTCTATTTCCTCTGAAATCAAATTCACTATGGAGTTGGAAGAGAATGGCAGGATCCCCTTTCTAGACGTTCTTATTAGTAGAAAGGAGGATGGTACGTTGGGTCACCAGGTCTATAGAAAGAAAACTCACACCGAGAGCTATCTTCATGCGGACTCTTACCATCATCCCTCCCAGAAGTCTGGCGTCTTGAACACCCTAGCTGTTAGGGCCTTCAGAATTTCTGACCCTAATCACCTAAAGGATGAGATCGAGCACTTAACCTCTGTCTTCAAAAACATTGGATACAAGGAGTGGAATATCAAGAGGGCTATAAGGAGGGCTCAAGACAGGGCCCTCTCTAAGCGTCCCCCTGAAGACAAGAAAGATAATCAAGGGAAAGTTTACCTTCCATTCATCGAGGGGACTATCGATAAAATTGCGAGAAATCTTAAGAAGAAGAACATAGACACCCGATTTACAACATGTGGGACCATAAGGCAGATGATGAGGTTGGTTAAGGACAAAATTGATCATCAACAGCTCAAAGGAGTGTACAAAATTGATTGCTCATCTGGCAAAAGTTATATTGGGGAAACAGGGAGATCTCTGAAAACAAGACTAAAGGAGCACGCGGCTGACATAAGGAATGAGAGATCACGTACATCTGCCCTTGCAGAGCACTCGTCCAAGACCAAGCATCATATGTGTTTAGAAGACGCCAAGGTAATTGCAAGAGAGGACAATTATCACAAAAGAAAAATCAGAGAGGCCATTGAAATTAGAAAATGTCCGCAGAACTTCAACAGGGACAATGGGAGTGAAATCAGTGAAAATTGGCTTACCCTCGTCAGACAAATAAACCCCCCCCCCCGGGACACTCGGAAGCATAAGAACTGAGAAAAGGTCCTTCATTTCGAAGCTGCGATTAATTAATTAATTATTAT
>APFE031562374.1:25787-37673 GCA_000404065.3 Pinus taeda | reverse complement strand
TAAATTAATTAAGTTAAAATCATGACATACTACATTAATTTAATTTAATCAAATTAATTGAGTTAAAATCAAATTAATTAGGATAAATTAATAATTTAATTCCTAATAAACAAGAAATAATTAATGAATTAATATAAAAATTTTAAACTAACTAATATGAATTAAAACTTAAATAATCAATAGATAAATTGAAATAATTTAATAATTAATTAATTAAAATTCTTAAAATCAAGTGTCGGCCATTTTATAAAAATTAGGGTTCTTGGTTTATTTATATCCAGGTTCGTGTCTTCTCCTCTCAATAATCGCTCATTCATTTTCTATCTTTCAAATTTGTCCTGATGATGGACCCCCTTTGGGGTTTGAAACGTCAACTCAATGAACAAAAGACTGTGGACAATCTGGATCATACCACTGCAAAAAACTTCCACAGAAGCCTAAAATCTAACAATTCTAGTCTGACTTTATTTCCTACTAATTTTTATAACCTAGAAAATATTTCTACAATTACTGAATATAAAATACACTAGAATTTTTATCTCAGATAATTTAAACAGCAAAATCAAAATATAGGAAATCAATCTCACTTAGAAAATTTTCCTCCAACTGATCTTCACTTTTAATGATCAAAACAATGAGGCTCCCTTATTGGGAAAAAGGCCCCTTTAGAAAATTTTCTAAAATAAACTAGGCAATTGTATTCCTATACAACCCTCAGAAAAAATTGGAACAAACCCTCAACAACATCCTTGCTCCTCCAACCTATGCGGCCCCTTGTGCAAGCTGAAGCTCAACTCACATGTGTTGTACGACTGGATTTGCAGCATGCGTGATGTCACAGATCCTCCAAATAAATCTTCTCCTTCCAAAAGTGGTATGGCATTGTAAAATCAGTTATATGATTGTGTTGGGGTGACTTCCTTGCTACATAAATTTCTCTCATCATATTTCCTCTCTTGGCCTTGAAAATCACATTCACTAAGAAAATCACTCTCTCAAAATTATGCCTTTATTTCTTATTGAGCAAAATTATGCCTTTATTTCTTATTGAGATAAATCACTAGCCATAACCTCCAAAGTGATGGATGGTTGGAATTAAATCCTAAACCTTTGAGATCAATGGTTGAGTTTAAAACAAATTCACTAAAGTAAATAGTTTACTTTTCCTTAGTTTCTTTAGCTCAATAACCAACATTAATTAATTAATTAACTTAACTAATGTGTTTTTCCAGAGTTGGGCTAAATCATAAAAACAACTTAGTCAATAAATTAAGCAAGTTATAAGAGGATTTAGATTATTCATGCAATCTTTACACTTAGTCAATGCAGAAATACTTGTCCATTGCTACAAGCATCAACATTCCCTCTTAGCAAGGAAGGTATTCTGCACCACTCCTAGCTTATCTTTATAGAAGACAAACTTCCCCTTCACCAAGGGTTTGGTTAAAATATTTGCAACCCACTTATCTGTGGAGATATTCTAAAGGTTCACTACTCCTCTCTGGGCCCTGTTTCTGATGAAGTGATATATGATCACAATATACTTGGACCTGTCATGGAACACTAGATTCTATGAGATTTTGATGCGACTCTTATCATCACAATATATCATTGTAAGCTCCAACTCCTGACCAAATAATCCTATGAGCAACTTGCAAAGCCAAATAGCCTCACAACTCGCCAAACTCGTCGCCACATACTTTGCCTCTACTAATCTAAGTGCCATGAAAACCTACTTCCTACTGAACCATGAAATCAATATTAATCCCAAGCTAAAGCAGCACCCTGACTACACTCCCAGTCTAATCTAAGTCTGTATACCCCTACAATGTCACTCCATCACTCCTAACATATCTCATCCCATACTCCACTGTACCACACAAGTACTTGAGTACATTCTTTGCTTGAACCCCGATGCACATGCCTCAGTTCCACCATGAATTGGCTCAAAGTGTTCACAATAAACATTGTTGATCAATGGTTGTCATTAATGTCAACCCAAGCAGCACCAGGGGCTACCCTGATCTTGCATGGGCATTTTGACTTGACAACTTACTCTATTCTGAGTCAAGGATCTTCTAGATGGATTCTAATTGTTGATATGTTTCCGTTGATATATGGAACACTAAGTAATTCTTCACGATTTGAGAGATATTCATGTTTGAAGTCAGTGACCCCAATTAGTGGGCTAAAACCCTATGGGATTGTGGCATGGAACTCATAATTGGTTGTGGTCATTGAATAGTCAATAATTAATAATTAAAAAATCTCCTAAAATTTCTCCAACATTCACTTATTGAACACCTGTTGACCCTACCACCTACACCTACCTACAAGTCAGTGAGAAAAGCCTTCAACCCCACAAGGTGTGGTTGGTGGCAGGGAACTCAGAGAAGGAGTTGTCACACTAATCCCGACTCTCTCCGTTTGAGCTATCTCCTTGGTTAGCTAAGGGGGGTGGTCCCTAATGAAAAGTTAAGTTAAAAGATGTGAGTTTCTAGAAGACCGTTATAGTGAAAATGGATTACTTTTAAGGATTTATGGGCAAATATGAAGTGAGCAACTTGAAATAACAATGCCAATCATTAATATGATTAAAAACCATAAAACCAGTGCCTTATAAGGAATTTTCTCAACAATTTAAAGATATATTCCTTCAAAGTAAAATCCAATGCTCTCAAAAGAGAAAACAAAGTCACCCTGAAATGTAAATAAGAATTGTTAGCACAAGATCTGTAAGATACAAAATGATTTTGAGATAATCAACTTTATGAATCAAAACATGTGAAACATATCTTGCCAAAACCCAAAAATTAGTAATTAACTTGGAAATGTAAAAGAAAGGAAGTGCTAAACCAAGACATCAGTATGCAATTAGACTTGAAACATGAAAAGAAAACACTTGTTTGAAATTATTACAATACTTGCTTTTGGAATAGACATTGAATATGAAAACTCAAACCATCAAGAAGCAAGTAAATTAAATGTAATGGAAATTGCTCTTGGTTAATTTTATTAATTATCTCTACAATAAGATTACAATTTGAATCTTCAATCCTCAGACCTCACCCTCGCCCAATGATATGGATCTCAGTATTTCCTTCTTCTGAGGTTGTTTTAAAGATTGAGGAGATTCTTCCATTGGACATTTTCTACCACCCTCATCACAAATCTATAGTAAAGAGGGAGAGAAAGAAGATAAATCTCGACCAGTCCCAAGCATTACTCCCTGGTAATGCATATCTTGAAGTATTGTGGAAAGGATCCACAACAACTCATAGAGAGGAATTGGGTAGGCTTACTCAACTTACAGGTGATTATGCCTCATCCACTAGCACCAAAGTCACAGAGGTACAACAACTTCTCAAGTTGAAAGAAGAGAGAATTTCACTATTAGAACAAAGTATTGAAGCAGAAAAGAAGAAGGTAATGGAGCACTAGAAATCATGTGACAGAACTTCAACAAATATTTGATTCTCTCAGGGTTCAGTATGATGTAGGTATACAGGTTATAGATGCACATATTCAAGATCTGCAGAGAAGGATTGAACATTTGAGTGTCAATCTAGAAATAACAGAGTTCAAAAAAGAGGCTAGAGAGTTAAACACTCTTCTTGTCTAGCAACAAATAGTATTTTTCCATAAAGTGGAAATTGTTCATGATCAATGCAGCATAGCAAGCTCTTTGGTAGATCAACTATCAGATATGAAAAATTACTTTGAAGAGATAGAGGAAAATATTTTTGATTTCATAACCTGGTACAAAAGTGAGGAAGGAAGATCATCCAATCTTCCTAAATTTGAACAGGCCCATAAAGAGAGTGTTTTCATACAATGGGAGATTCACATAAAACAAGAAAAAGTCGTATTTTACCAGGCTCAAGACATTTCCAAAAATAACATTGAGGCAATCAGTGATAATTTTCTCCAAGCTATTCTCATTCTGATTTTTCCCGAGGGCACTTTACCTGATATCAAAATCATGACTAAGATATGGAAGGAATGTTCCAATAAAAGGGCTAATATTATTGATCAACTAGCCAAGATTAACTTAGAGAGTCATTGGTAGTTCATGGTAAAACCACACAGTCAGTGGCCAATGCTCTGATGTCAATCGAACAACACCACACATATGCTTCCAGCATTGAGAGATGCCATCTTCATGAGTCAGATGCGGATTCAGCCAAGATCTCCCCCTGAACGGACAAATTTCACTAATATCTGAGTTGCAACAACACATCAGAGGATAGTCTTCCTCCCAAGCTTACGAAATTTGTTGTAACTAATTCCAAATATGTTTCTTTTAGTTACTTCTGTTTAAGACCGCTTGGAGTTGTTATTGAATTTTGTATCATTATCTTTTGTTAAGAAACTATAAATTCCCTCTCTTTGTTAGAAACAGGGTTCTGAATTTTTGTAAGAAGAATCTTAACTTTCACTTTTGTAATTAAGGTTTTTTTAATATAAAGTTGAACCATTTCCTTTCTATGATGAGCAGATCCATAGTGTATCGGGTATTATTATCCTTTATCTACTTATTTTCTTAAAGTATAATGGAATTATGTTTTTGTTCATAATATATGTGTTAATCGTTCATTATCAATATTGATGTGTCTGATTGAAATTATAAATTAGATGTGACCAACAATATCTTAGTATATGTTGTGATCTAATCAGCTACTATTATAATTTTCTTAAAGTATAATGGAATTATGTTTTTTGTTCATAATATATGTGTTAATTGTTCATTATCAATACTGATGTCTGATTGAAATTATAAATTATATGTGAACAACGAGATCTTAGTATATGTTGCGATTTAATAAACTAATTTAATTAACTATTTAATTAAATTATTTTTCGTTCTTTGAGTTAACTTCATAATTGCATGATGATCTATATTGTTATGATAATTGTGAAATCTTGATAATCACATATACCATCATCTTACCCGGAATAAATAGTAGTGTTTTAGTTTTAATTTCAATTTTTGGTCATATTAGAGCATTATATATTTATTTACTCCATTTCATATCACTTTATAGAAAGGGAAATTTATCCCATAATTCTAGTCGAAGACATCATCCCAAATGTAAAAGGATTTTTTCTAAGGTTCCAACTGGGTGGCTTCCCCCAATGTTAATGAAGTCATTCAGGACCATCAACAAGTTCATAGGATTTTCTCTAAGGTTACTTAGCCCTTGTTAGGTTACCTATGTATCCCTTAATTCTAGGGCAATTTTCCCTCATACATTTTCATTAGTTCCTCAAATAATGTGGCCTTACTCCAGCATTTAACATAGGCATTTCAGCTCTCCATAATAAGCCTTACAACCCTCTTGATATAGCTTCAACATCACTTGACCCTTTTCCTAAGTGGTCATACTCTTGCTTCCAAGAATAACAAGGAGATATACATTAAATATTGTCTATAATTTGCCTCAAAAACTCAGACAACTACTCCTATAACTTGTCCAGACAAAAAAAAACATGAAAATGACAAATATTTGACTCTTTCACCAACTCAGCTAGGACTTCTTGGTACTGCGGCTACCTTAAAAATCATTCTCCTTTGATGAGATGCCCTTGTGATGTGTTTAAATGAGTTTCAAGGCCTCTAATTTATATTTAACGTTGGAGGAGCCAAGGGGTGTCAACATGACCCTTCATTTAGTAATGTTGACTTGAAGAAGACTTTATTACTTTTCTCTTGATAATATTTAAATATATTTACCTCATCCCTTGATGATTACTTTCCCAAACAAATTTATCACAACAAATAATAATGAGTGAATTTCCAAGTTGATTTGAACACATTAATAATGATATTTCTTTTATCCAATTTTGAATTCTCTTTTGGGGCAAGATGGTTTCTTCTTTGGGTGTTGGGTGCAACCCAACTTGGTCCAAGTTTTGGCTGATTAATCCGCATTTTTAGGAGAGACCTGTGTGGAGGTGGTGAAAATATATTCATCGTAGTGTTTTGGGGCTTTGGGGTGGGACAAAGCCCTTATTTTGTAACGGGTTTAAGGGTATTAGCTCTTGTTTTGTCAAATCCATTGTATGTGGACCATGGTATTGTAGTAAGAAATCGTATATAAAGAAGATGTAATATTTGATAGTTAGGTAGGATCTAAGATTAATAGATTATTCATATATTTATATCTTAGTTTGTATTTGGGAGAAGGGTTCGCTCCTGAGTGCATGGAGCCCTTGAAGAGTCTACAGCTGAGTGCGCAAACTACCTGCAATTGGGTGCACAAGTCAGGAAAGTGTATGTAATTGAAGATCATCTTAATAAAGAAGAAGTTTTCGTGAAGTGTTGTATACGTTTATATGTTATGTGTTTATTTTTATATACATTGTTATGCATGAATTTTGCTAAATTATACGAAGCAATATAAGATATAAGGTTATATGTTAATGTTTATGGGTTTAATACAAATCTTCTAAGTTAATAATTTGTGTGAAGTTGTAAATGTATGCAAAGTTGTATATTGGTATAAGTTATAAGTAATTACATGGCGCCACTGCGTGGATATCCCTTTGGTTGAAAAAACCTAGTTTTGCAACCTCATATAACTTCTTAGGGTGAGACTACGATCTGCTTGCAATTCATTGCCGAAAGGGCTAGTAGTTGAAGGTTTTGTTGGTGCGCAACACACTTTGAACTTGGGTCAAGCCCCCCTCAAACCAACAAATGGTTTCGTTGTCGGGGCTAGGATCTGATTAAAGGGATATGATTTGGTGTCCGTCGAAGAAAGGACTCCAGGAGTGGGTTAAACAGAAAGAAAGAGAATTGCAGAAAAATAGAACAGAAACCCTCATTTATCAACTGAAGATTGGTTGTAGAAATATATCTTTGAAGAGCAATATGAGATCTTCTTTGCTTTGTTCCACATTGAATTTCTTGAGTGGGTATCTAAGTTGGTCGAACATAAGACCTATTTCAAGAACAACAAATCTAAGCAATGGAACCCTACTTTGATACAGAGACTCAAGAACATCAATAACAGTATCTGAAGGGTTGTTGTTTTCTAGATCGACAGAATTTTGGGAAGATTTATCACTGAGTTCGTAATAGACGATATCACATCCTATAGAAAAGTTGAACGAATATTTTTCAAAGGACCACAAGGTAAGTTCTTAAACTCTCTTAAGCTCTGAATCAAGATGTTATTATGTGAAAAGGGGATTTTACAATTCAATCAGATTAATGTTTGGGCAAATAGGAAATAAGTTTGAACCAAGAGCTACATGAATTGGGAAGTGATATAGAACATAGCTGAAGAACTATATTGAGACTGATTATAGCCCCTTGTTAGAAGGATCTGAGAGCGAATAAGAAAGAAGTTACCCTACAACCCCGTGACATTCCCCTCCCCATCCTAAAGGTGCAACGAAGTCAGGAAGTGAGAAGAATCAAGGCGTCTTTGGGATCCCCCATCCATCTACTCCCCTCACACACCATCCCCCTCCCCATAATTCCCCTACACCTCCACCACCTCCCCCTCCACCTAGCCCCCCGAGAAGACAAATGGTCAATGACATTAAGCTACCTATCTTTAAGGGACTGGGATCAGAGGACCCTAACCAGTCCTAGTTTGTAATTGATGCAGAATGGGCAACAAGATAGATCACCAGTGATGATGTAAAGAAGGCATAGCTCGTCACATCGTTGTGAGAAAGATCGCTGACATGGTATATGAAATACTCTGAGACGAAGTTGACTACTACGTTTGATGGAATCAAGAAAAAATTAGTATCAAAATTTAAAAATCCAAACTCAGAGTGGTAGTGTATTATGGATCTACAAGAGATAAAGCAAGCGCTAAAGGAGTTTGTGTGGGAATTGTATCAGCGATTCAAGGTATGAATGGAACAAGTAAGCTTTACTTTACCTACATAATAGTATAAGGAATGGTTCATAGCCATGCTACTTCCACATATCATATTACCTTTAACACAGCAGAAAATCTCATGATGAAGTTAGAAGCCTCATCGATTGGGGATACTCATGCATGAGTACAGCAAATACAGAATCAACTAGCTTATTTGACCTTGGAATCGCAAGATATTAAGAAAGGTAAGGATATCATATCAGAAGTACGGTGTACAAAATGCAAAGAATAGGGTCATTATAAGGATCAGTGGCGTTCATAGACTATGTGGCGAGTGGAGAACCTAATCCACTGAACCCGGGATCAAGTTTGTGATGTGAGATCTATTGAACGGTAGGAAAACATCGCTCTGAAGATTGCTACCTGTTATAGAAGTATGTGCAAACTCTAAAGCAACTTTTTTGCAACTTTTGTAGGTCAATAGGCCACGATGAGAAGAATTGTTGAAGTTATGATTTAATGATGGAGCGCACTGTTGATACATATAGACTGCAAGTTGAAGGACATACATATGAGGAACCAAGTTAGAATGCTTGTCGAGGAGGTTTTCAAGGACGAGTTCAAGGATGAGGAGGAGGTCGAGGACATGGCCAAATTATCTATTATAATTGTGGATAGACAAGACACTTTGCAAGATATTTTTAGAACCCCATGACAACTTGCAGCTACTATAAGTCTTTTGATCATTAATAGAAGAATGCCCTATCCTTATTGCAAATATGCATGAGAAAATAAACCAACAGCCTACAGAGAATATTAAAATGATGACCACCAAACCAAGGGGGGATCAATAGCGCATCAGCATTGTAACAAGAAGTGGAGTTGTGACTAGAGATGATAAAGTTGATGGGAAAAAGGAAGTTGAAGCTACGTGGATAAGGAAGACCGCTGAAAAGGCTCCTACCTTTAACATTGAAAACAAAAAGCAAGTTTTTATGGAGGCGAAGTGGAGTTTCATGAATAATGGAGCTTATACATCTACCACCCAAAAAAATTAGAATAAAACCTGTGATATAATACCAATTGCGACCCAAGATGTGGATCCAGATATTTTGAAGTATTTTCTGCAGACTTGAATGAATTTATTGAGAAATGAGAAGGTTGTGGAGGGATTACATGAACTAATAGACTCTTGTGCTTCTAAGGATGTACTGTAGAATGAGATGTGCGCAGTAAATAATATGCATAGACACAAGAACAGAACTGGAAAATAAATTAGGCTTATAGCGCAAACTGGAGAACATGATATGGATCAAGTTATCTTGGATTTAGGATTTGATGCCAATGCCTTTCCAAGGAAAACTTGTGAGTTGATGGGAAATCTGAAATTGCAATGGTCAACTATTCAGCTTAAAACGAAAAATCAATAGAAGATTGTACCTCTAGGAAGGTTGTCAAATGTCACAGTGGACATCGACGGAGTGCGCACCACCACTGACTTTGAAGTGATTGACACTGTGGACGATAGTAATCCCTACCCCGCATTTCTTGGATTGGATTGGGATTTTTCTAACATGGACATAATTAATTTGGAGAAAAGGAAAATAATATTTGAAAGTAATAATATGAGGGTTATTGTTCCATTGGATCCATCAGAGGGAGCGAGGTATAGAGGGCCTGTCAAATAAGAGTATGGCATGGATGACGTTGATAATATCTATCAGATCACAGAAAAAGAAGAAGAATGGATTAATCCTACTATAGATGGAAAGCTGACCTAGGAGGAAGATAGTTCCTGCACTTTAGATTCATAACAGGAATTAGAGATCTGGCAAAGGAGATTGCATGGACTGTCTACAAGGCGATGTGCAAGGACCACCAAAGAAGTGCATTATATGGCAGTTGAGGTACATGGTTTTCCTTTGTATGATGGTTTGGGTAATAGAAATACTTTCTTTAGATACTATGAGAGACGAGTACGAGAAGATCAGAGATTGTTAGCTTTGGATCAAGCATTAAGAGCTAATCTTGCTAGATGGTGGGGTACTCACGAGAAAAATATCAGAGATTGGAAAAATGTAGAAGATTGATGTGGGTAAGGTTTGATCAAGTAGAAATAGAGCTCGCAGATAAGTATGATGGTCAAACTGATCCAAGAGATTGCATACAGCTTTGTATGGAGCTTGGAAAGACATTCTGTAAGAAGAATGGGTGCACGGTTTCATCCATACCCTAGAGACAATACCTTAGAATTGGTATTTGGAAATTGAGCTTTGACATGGGACTACTAGCTGGCGAAAATGGTCGATGGATTTGTAATTACATTCATATTTGAGGGAGGACGATTGTCCATATATAGATGCAACCTTGAGGGTAGTTAAGAAGAAATTTTTTTAGAACAAAGTTCTAGCTATTTGGAAGCTTGATTGGGTTGTGTAGACACAAAATGTGATGGAATTATTTAATCTCACTGCAAAAGAGGATGAATATCCTCGCAACATTGATATTAAAGAATTAGAAGGTCATTGTGAAGTAAATGGACTTGAGATAGAGATGTCGGATATAACAAAGCCATTGAAGACGAAGAAAGTGAATATAGGGACATAGGCTGAACCAAAATATGCCACCATAGGAGATTACTGGGATGAAGATATAGTTAGCAAGATAAAATATCTCTTGCATGAATACTAAGAGTTCTTCCCCACTAAGTTTTCAGACATGAAAGGCATAATAGGGTATTTAGGAGTTATGAGGATTCCTCTGAAGCCTGATGTGAATTCTGTCAAGAAGAGACCTTATAGACTGAATCCAAAGTATAAGGAGAAGGTAAAAGAATAATTAGACAAGATGTTAACAGTAGGGATAATTGAACCTGTCGAAGAGTCTGAATGGGTAAGTCCCATGTTAGTTTGGGAAGGTGAAAGGGGAAATCGGAATCTATGTGGACTTGAGGAAGTGGAATGACGCATGCCTACATGACCCTTTCCCTACACCATTTACAGACAAAGTGTTGGATAATGTAGGAGGAAAAGAGGCCTACTCTTTTACGAATGGTTTCTCAGGGTATCACCAGATCATAATTGCGTCAAAAGATAAACATAAGACAAATTTTGCTATAGAATGGGGTTCCTATCAATACACAGTGATGCCTTTTGGGTTGAAGAATGTGCCTGCTATCTTTTCCAGAGTGGTATTTGCGGCCTTCAAGGAATATATACACAAATCCTTATAAGTTTACTTCGATAACTGGACAGTGTTTGGGCTTTTAAAGATGCATGTGGCAAGCTTAATATTGATGTTGGATACATGTAGGCAATACCAGATATCATTGAACTTGAAGAAGTGAATATTTTGTTTATCGTTTGGAATATTGTTAGGACATGTGGTCTATAAACAAGGATTGATGGTGGATCGCGTGAAAATTGCAGTTATTGTGAACCCTCCAGCACCAAAATCGGTAAGACAACTACATACAACACTAGGGCACACTGGCTACTATAGGAAGTTCATAAAGGGGTATGCACATATAAGTGCACTGATGGAGAAGTTCCTGAAGAAAGATGTGACTTTCAGTGGGATGAAGAGTTCCAAAAGAGCTTGGATGTGCTGAAGGAAAAGTTGGTAATTGTGCCTATTCTAGTTTTCCTAGATTCGAAGTAATTCCATGTACATGTTGCTGCATATTGCATGGATTTGGGTGTAGTGCTAGCATAGCTAGGAGCAAAAGATATTGATCATCCCATATTTTTTGCAAAAATAGAGTTGTCCAAGGAAGAAAATAATTACAACATGACAGAAAGGGTGTTAGGTCCCTATAATACTAGTGATTACCCCATTACTATTGTAGTTGTATCCCTTATTAATATTGTTGTGCCCTTATTGTTCCCATATTGTTATTACTGTGCCCCATAGAATCCCTCTATTGTTATTTTTATGCCTTTATATTATTATTGATAGGTCGGTTGGGTTATATTGTGACTCCTTAGACTCCTATATATAGAAAGGAGGTTTTGTCATTTGAATCATCAAGGAATCATTCATTTGT
>APFE031562370.1:0-10915 GCA_000404065.3 Pinus taeda | reverse complement strand
AATAATAAATTTGGAATATGAAATTACACATAAAAAATAGTTGTAAATTTGAGATATAAATTACGAATTTGACATCACGTGAAGTACACAATTTTCTCACTTTATAATTTTGTGAAAATAAATTAAACTAATTTTTAAATCCATAAAAAAAAAAAAAAAAAAAAAAAAAAAATGAATTTTTTTTGATGATTTACCCAAATTTGGATTAAAAAAGAGAAGCTGCATAACGCCATTTATTGGCCAACTACCCTAGCAGTTTCTAATTACGACATTCTAAGTGCATTCACGACCATTTCAGTCACTCCCCTACCCTGGCGGTACTCTTCCAACCGCACGATCGGGGGTGCGGCACCACCAACCACTTTCCTTTTAACAATACTCGTGGATGTGGACTATGCCTACTTTCTATACTTAGTTTATTTTCCAACCTTCTGAGTACAAACATTCGTTTAACATAGTGGAAACATTCACAACAAATTTATAAACACATTATCATTATCATTAACCATGAGTGCACAAGGGATTTAACTTGGGAGGGGCCACTCCCTGCAAATAGAGTTTGCCCGAATAACAATGATAATCTTTCAATTTTACAAATTTACAACATCCTGCAAATTTTCACAGTTTGTCTTACACCATCGTGCAGCCTCACCTATTCACTAGGCGGAGGTGCCCACCGACTACCTCAACCAACACTTCGTTCAGAATCGGCGCCCTGTCGTTCAGTTGTCGTGTAGCCCTGCCGAGTCATGTCGCCCACCCGACGCACACCCAAAGCTCGTCTACCCAACACTTGTTCGTCCGCGCTCCTTCGTTCTCCCATCACACGACTCGTCGTTCACGTTTCACCGGCACCTAGCTCGTCGTTCAACCACTGCACGCGCCCACCACCATAGTGTTCCAACACGCCGAATGACCCACCATTCATCTCACCGCACTGCCAACCTCGTGTAACCTTGCCCGACCGACTCGCCTTACCACACACCATTCACATTCACATAGGCACCCGACTCGCCTACCCGAGTCACTGCAATGCTTGCCCGTTTCGTCCACCAAACGCCGACTTCTTCACCCGTGGCACATTCAACCGACTGCCCGAATGCCTGAACAATAATCCGTTCAACTCTCCATTCAACCAACCACCTGAACACTCCGAATGCCAACTCCGAGAGCTGATTAGAAGATCAATTTCGAAAGATTTTCATGGCCAGATATGTACTTTAAAGGAAATTAGTATAGATTTATCTTATAATATAGATCTATTCTAATTGCAAATGTGGAGAGATTCAGTCTTTTGAGGTGTAAAAGAAAAAATAGAATATAGAATTTGAAAAGAGATTTACACCTCTAGAGATTTGAAATGTGTTTGATGCATTTCAACTCCTCATAGATCCATCGTTAAGATGATCTATCCTAGTTCTCTATACACACACCATGTATAATTTTTCATTATTTAAATGTATTTTATGTATTTATTATTTAAATTGCATTTTTTAACACATAAATAGATTCAATGCTTTGAAAAAATTTTGAGCACTTGGATTGTGTAAAATACATAACCTAAACTTACAATTCCAACCAATTACAATAACCTAAAATACATAAGTGCCAATTCAAAGAATTACACATTCCCGTCATACAACCAAGGATTTAAATTCTTAATAACATTATACTAGTTATGAAAATTGATGTTAAGTGGGAAACAACATTAAAATTTTAATTATTTTAGAAAGAAAATTTGAAATATAAAAAGGTTTTCTGATTTTAATTAAATTTAAATTTATAATTAATTTTATGATTTTTATAATAAAAAATAAATTAATTCATTTTTAAATCCTCTATGTAAATGAGATTACATTTTTTATTTTTTATTTTTTATTTGGGTAAAATGCTATTTTTTTATTTTGTTTTTGGATATCACACTAAAAACCATAAAAACATTCAATTCTTAGCATTGTATTGCATAATGCAACTTGGACAATTCAATGAAACTTACAATACTATATAGTACATTGAAGTTATTTTACTTTGACAATGTTTCCCAAGCTTCACAAAAAGCATCACTAGCATCCTTGGACTTCGGGCACCTTTGCCTCATGTTCAAAGGCGGGTCATAAAATAAAAGTCATCCCAAAAGGGTTAGTTGGCTAATGTTTTTGTTTTTGTAGTTGTTTCACTTACAATTATTTACAGAGAAAAATAAAAAGTTCGGCACAATAAAAGATAAGATGGATGTTGTGCCTGTAATATCAAAAATTTTCCAACTATTTCATTCCTTTACCTATCCTTTACAAGAAAAGAAAGTATGAGCCTGACTAGCGGTGAATGCAATCTTGTAACAAATAGTAGCTGGTAACAAATGGCAGCATAGTGATGCTCTTGCACTAAGATAACAGACGATATACTTAACAATATTAAATTTGCCTATTCATGCTGTTTTTCCCATTTTTTTTAAGATGAAACTAAACTACCATACCATATTTATTTATTTTAATAACCAATACTAACCGTATAAAATAAAATAAGAATGTCCTGTCCTAATTAGATATAAATACTGCCACATCAATATTAAATGCTACGACGGAGCTGATCAACACCATCGAAATCTTATTATGACATAATGATATAAACGAAAATTAAAGTTCAGAACAGAACCAGCAGCAGAGGACAGTAGAAGATGCGCGGAAACCACACATTGCTTCCTTATGGTCTTCACTAATCATGTTCCAATGCGCTACTCTGTGCAAAGGTGCAAACCTTAACACATTTATGGACAATTTGCTATATATAGCATTCTACAACCAACATTGAATAAAACAAAATGGATCCTATATGGATGCATACCATACCATCAGACAACAGACATGCTCCCTAACGCATTTATTTTCAGTTGTAATCAAATTCCTGATCGTCGATGTAAGGTGATAAGCAACCCATTCTTGATGGACAGATTTATTCCCAACTTTGGCTCAGCCATCACATCCTTCACCATCTTAAGACGATATCTGTAAACCAGAGATGCCGCAACCCATTTCATGGACAAAAACGCAAAATCCTTGCCCAGACAAACTCTTGGTCCTGCATTGAACACTGGATATTTATAGCCCCCTTCTGCCACAAACACGCCTTCTTTCAGCCATCTCTCGGGCTTGAATTCCCTGCAATCCTCTCCCCATATGCTCTCCGTCCTTCCCATGGAATATATCGGGAATATGAGATTTGTTCCCCTTTTCAACCGTGCCCCGTCGGGCAACACCTCATCCTCTATCACTTCCTTATAGTTTATAGGGAGCGAGGGATATAACCTTAACGTTTCAGACAACGCAGCGTGCAGGTACTGCATCTGTTTCACCTCCTCCACCGTAAAGCCGCCGGGATTCGATCCTCGTCGGGTGACCAAGATCCGGCGTAATTCGGACAAAATGTTTTCTTCCACGGCTGGATGCTGAATAAGCAGACAAAACAACCATGAGAGCGCAATGGCAGTATTGTCCCGGCCGGCTAGAACGAAGTTGATGCACGTGTCTCGGATCACTTTATCACATAATAAACGACCATTATCGCCACGCAGCATCATGAGATTAGACAACATGTCGCACCGTTCGACATTTTTATCATTTTGGAGCAATTCTTTTCGTCTGATCCTGATCATCTCGGCAGCAAATTCATCAATAATTTGCAGAGAGGCCTTGAGCTTTCCTTCCGTGCCAATGCCGAAAAACCTCATTGTTTTCCATATACTACTAGGTATGATAAATCGCATGACAGTTGCATCCATGGCCTCTTGAAAAGCTTTTGCTATCTCAACATCTCGTCCAACTGGAGCGAGGGAACCCAAGTCCACTCCAAGGCCAATACTACACATGTTGTCCAGACCAAAGTGAATGAGTAATTCCTGGAGATCCACAGCAGAACCAGTTCGGCATGCGTCATCGAGCTCGACCAGCAGTTTGCAGTGAATGGATCTATCAGTTATGGCAATCATGTGTTTTTTATGGAGTGGCGAGTGCAGAAACGAACTCATCGTCTTCCTTCCCCAAGCCCATTGTTGGCCGTCTGTGTTGAGGATTCCGTCGCCCAGTAGATCGTCGAAAATACATTTATAATAACTTCCCTTGGGGAAGCTCCCAAACTTGGTCTTCAAAATGTACTCAATACTTTTGGGATCCGTGGTAACGAAGGAAAACATATTTGCCAGCCAAGGAGGCTTGAATTGCAATGTTCCGCCACACTCGCTGAGAACGTGGGTAGTCCAGTCATATATGTCACCAATATGAAGAAACACAGAGGGAAGCATACCCGCCGCTGGCCAGATTGGAGGACCCTTCATTTTCCTCTGGATCATCATATGGTGCCATAATATTGCAGCGAGTAAGCTCGTCGCAGAAATGACCAGTACACATTGAATTAACTGCAACAAGCTCTCCATCGTAGCGAAGATGAAGGAACCATGGGAAATCAAAGTAGAGCAGCCGCTCTTTATAAGAAAGCGAGAAAGTAGGTTTAAAGATTGGGTTCGTTAGAAAACCCTCGTGACATTTGACCTTTATCACGCGCAGAATAATGCAGAACTACATTTTAGGTCGGCCGTGTCAAAAGTTGGTGCCCTATAAATACTTCCTAGTAGGATACTAAATGCTCACTGGTAAGATACTAAATGGTTTGTTCGTCTGGCTTTCTTTTTCAAACTACTTTCAGGCGTACAGATTTCTGTCCACATAATTCTGTCCAGGTTTGAATCATAGGACATGTGAAACCAAATCTCCATAACTAAATTTCGTACCATAACCCCTCAACATTTTGCAACTTATTTACTTATACATAGTATACTTTACTATATAATAATAATAATATCCAATATATAATAATAATAATAATATCTATTTTTAAAATCACCAAACATCAAATTGATGTATAAGATATATGAGTGATTACTCTAATAATTATTATTTGGTGTATATATCTGATTGAAATAAATAATAACTAAAAATTAATTGATTATATATATAATATTTATATTTATATTATATATTTATTTTAGGTTTTCTTTGATATGTTTTAATTTATTTTTTAATGTCTTAGGTTATAGAATTGATGATGCACTCATGTTATCTAATGTGTTATGTTATGTATACTTTCATTAAATTTGAATTTATTATTTTTTAATTAACTTAAATATTATATGTAATGTGTTATGTTGTGTTATGTCTTGATTTATTTTAGTTTCATGTTATATTTAGATACATAATTAGTTGTAGAAAATAATAGCGTTAAATTCATGTACCATGTAAATGTAAAACTTTTTTATTAATATGTTTGTTGGGCATTGGTTTGGATATGTTGAGAGGTGGGGAATATTAAAAAAAATGTAATTATTACATTTTATTTAATATTTTTTCCTGCCTCTATGCACTTTTTACTAGGTTATTGGGTAAAATATAATATTATAATATTACATTTGACCCAATATTTCCCCTCAACCAATACACTTCTTATTGTAATTTTTCTTTATATTTGAAGTTTGAAAGTAAATAAACTCAACTATAAATTAGTAGGGAAAATATTGAGTAAAATGTAATATTTTCTCTAAGGTGTGATAGGAAATACTTGCTAAAATGTAATAATATTGCATTTTAATTAGCATTTCCACCGACCTCTCACCACTTTTTATCGGGTGGGGATGGTAATAAATATTATAATGTTATATTTTATGTATATATTTTCACTTTTATTTACATCAACTATAATTGGGATATAAGTATTGAAATTTAATATATTTATATCTATATATGATAGAGATGTGTCATTTAACATAACTTAATGTAAACATTTCAACTATGTGGAAATAAAATAAAAATTACCCTATAACTTTTCTCTTTAAAAAGACCCATCGTATTGAATCATGGTTTTAAGAATCCATGGTATTGACCCATAGTATTCATGTGGAATATAACATATTTCCGGGGGAAATTAAACTAGCCTAGATCCATCTTAGTTTGATGTCATATTTAGTTACATGAGTTGTTGAATCCATGCAGTCTATAAAGGTAAAACATTTTTATTGATATGTTCCCACAGGGCATTTGTTTGGATATGTTCGTAGGTGAGGGAAATAATAGGAAATATTTAATAATTATATTGTATCTAATATTTTTACCTATTGTTGACAGTGTTGGACCCGTCAACATTCAGGGGATCTCCTCCATATGAATTCCCAACTAGACCTCACACCGTTTGGTGTAGGATTCCCATTCGGTAAGATGGCCCAATTGCAATTATCTTAAATATATGCCTTAGCTCTTGCTTGTCAGCACATGAGAGTGGCATACTTAGTCTTCAAACAACGAGGTTCGTGTGCCTGGTGAATTCTTAGTGTCGCTTGTGTCAAATTTCATTCACTACAGAAGGAAAGGGTGAGAATGAGTTTCAAGTCGAAAGGGAATAGTCCAAAATCTGTTAGAGACAAATAACACAATAGGACCTGTGCAGCTTCCGACGTAGTAGTCCACACGGATGTGGCAGTTACAAACACAAAGGTGAACATATAGCACGTACAACACCCAACAAAGTAGTCCAGACAAGTGCGACGGTCGTTATAACAAGTTTACAAGAATGGATCTGTCGTGTGTCCAGCAGAATAGTCCACATGGGCGAGACAACGTTAACAACTGATAAAACACATTTCCAACAGCATATCCACTAAAACAATTGAAATAGTTCAACTATATTAGTACAGGTTAAAGCAACATGCATTGCAAGTGTCCAAAGAATAGTCTTACAAACAAATACAATACATGTGTGAAAACGTGTTGGCATGTTAACAGGATTCTGAATTAAGCGAAAGTTCCAAGACACTTCCGTACACCATACATCACTAATCCCGATAGTGGGGCATTGGAACCGTTGTTTTCTTCTCAAAGAAAAGACTACAGACTCAAGGATATGTGGGAGGAGCCAAGGTGAAAAGTCATTTGCATCTACAAATGAGGGATATATATAGCCAAGGGTGAAACTGACCCTTATGAGTCTTTGACTTCCCTCATGACTATTCGACTGATGTGACTCTTTGACTTCATCCGTGGGTGTCTTGGACTTCCACGTTACATTACATTCATTACACAGTTATGACCCAAAGTAGTGATGTGGTCGAGGCAACTCATGACACAACTTGACATGACGTTGCAGGTATGCACATGTTGGCTATGTTTTTCACGTTGAGTTGTTATGTTGTTGAGTGGTGAGTGTGTATGTGGTGTACCATAGCTTCACCTCTGCATCGCAGAGTGCACAGAGTCTTCAATGGTGTTGTTGTTCGCTTGATATTTCATGCTTGCACATGTTTATCCTTCGCTTTCTACTTGGTATGCTTCATGTGTTCGTCTAACCACGAGCATGTCTTCTAGCATGCACTCCTTGTTCATCTTATTCGTCATCGCACCATTTCTCATCCATACCTGTTTCTGAAATCACTCATGACAAGACAACATCAAATCCATAAATCCCCTATTCTATCATGATGCATTATCTTTAGTTTCCAGGTGGAGGTTACCGGGAGAGAGGAAAAGGCTATGAAATAGTGCAGAGCACATGCCAAGCCAGGATGCTAGGATCGGGGGAACTATCAAGAAAAAATGTGTAGAGGTCACTTGGAGGCTTGAATGAGTAGTTCAGACAACAGTGACATTTTGCGAGATCTAGCTCAGCTGGGATGCAGAACTATGCAATTTTTCCTGGGAAGGCAGTGTAGGCAGCAAAGGACACTTGCAGTGAAAACAACGTAGATTTTTAGGGGAGGCTGGGAGCGGGTTGCGGGAGCTTGCTGGCTAAAACTACGCAGAACTAGGAGGCAGTCATGCTAAACATGTCTGCACTATTTTCAGGTTGAGAGGGGTGTCAAGCAGCCAGTGGACAGTCTAGGAAAACTACACAATTTCCAGGAGGAGCAGTAGGTCGGTTGGCAAGGGGACTCACTAACACAACTACAAAATTTTTAGAGATAGTACAATGATAGGGAGTGGGTGTCTATCCCTCTTCTCTGCGCAATTTCTTCAATCAGCGAAGGCAGGCATGCTGACAGCTTCTATGCAATTTTAGGGAGGAGTGAAGACCCTGGTCACTACCTAGTCAAACTCTCTGGTTGACCAGCAAGAGGCTTGATGGATTGGCTTGCGGGAAGCACAGATTGAGATGGCTTCTTGTTCAACTTCTACATTTTTCTCGGTGACAGTCATCCAGGTCAATTCTAGGATTGCGGAATGCAAACTACCTGCGAGGCAGCCTCAATCTCTACGCAATTCTGGGCAGCATTAGTTGGTCACTGAGGGTTGAGACTGCAAAATGCAGCTCAATAGAGGTCAGACTGATGGAGGGTGGTACGATCAACAGATCTTCGAAAAAATGGTTAAGTGTGTGTGTGAGTGAACTCATGTATACATGAACTTGCGAACACACACTCAACATGACTTGATGAAAATACATCTCAAAACAAAAAGACAACATATGCTCAGTGTGATTGACTGTGGGACTGTCTAATGGTGAAAGAGACAAGTGTAACACTTTGGATAGACCTTCGCACGATCGTGACGACACTTGTGTGATGCTTCTTACAACATCGTGTGTGTGCGATAGATGTTTAAATAGAAAACATAGCTCAAACACAAAGTTACCTTCAATATCACCAGAACAAGGTCGCAAGAATGACATAGCAATGAATGTGCCGAAGACGATAGTTGGTCAAACAAGAGAAAAGGAAGCAATACATGTAGAGGAAACACATGAAATGAGTTTTTGTGTTTGTGCACTTACTTGTAACTAAGGACAGGATGATACGACAATGACAAGCAGTCCTACAAACTCAACTAAGAGGTGTACTTAAAAAGGTGCTCTTTACTTACCATACTTAACCGCGAGATGATCATGCATCCGATGGAGTTTGCATGTGGTCCTGATCTTTTTCCATTACTTGCTCTCTTGGTCCTTCTCCTCGAATCCTTGGGAGTGATCTCAACATGTCACAGTTTCGTGTAGTCACTGAATGATGGATCAATGCGGTTTTAGCAGGAAGCGACTGTTGCCGGGATGAGACCATGGGAGGCCCATTTGCGCAGTTTTCTCAATGCAGTGTAGCCTGCGCAGTTGATAGGCAATACTACGTAGTTTCTGGATGCAAGGTACTGCTACTAGATGTGTTCCGAGAGGATACGTCTGCACATTTTTAGGTTGCAAGGCATATTGAGCAGCTGAAGGACAATAATGTGCAATTTCTGGAGACAACGGGTTTCGGTTGGGGGAAATACATTGGAGGAAACAACTAGGTAGTTTTGGATGCCAAGGGGTGTTGGGGTCTCTATGCACTTCAGAGTTCCAGTAGGCAAGGGAGGAAGCTTGATTGTTGCATAAAAAAGGTGCATAATTCTAGGAGGTTGAATGAGGCTAAGTTGCTGGGAAATTGGCTCGGCGTGAGATCAATGAAACATTTGTAAACATCGATAAGACTTGACTGTGATCACACACAAACACATAGTGATACAAAGTAGACCATCTAGAATGTATAAAACATACTTGGTTTGATGCAACAACCTTCGTGACAAGAGTGCATGAAGTGAGTGTGAAACATGTATATGTGACGATGATGACTCATGAACGCATTCCCTTGAAGCAAAACAACATTCCCTTTGCATGACAAACAACAATCCTCATGCCCAAAGATGACACATGTTGCTTAAAGATGAGAACATGAACAACTCTTAAGATAAAGGAGGGGAGCTTGAAATCATTAGCTTACCAACAAGTGATCAAGGAACAATCGATCGCAGGATCCAAGGTAGGCTCTGAAATTTGAATGCAAGCCAAAATTTTGGAGGGTGGTTGTAGCCACTACAACATTGGTGACACACTAGTAGAAATCCAACTCTCTGTATGGACCTTGTTTCGTAAACAACGAATCTGACCCTTCCAGAAGTATTGTTCAATTCTTTGATCTTATGTGAAAGATGTAGTCCCTGCCATTCTCTTGATCAGTCAACACACATTCCAAGACAAGTCAACTTAATTTTTTCATTTGGGGATGAGGTGTATATTGATGCACAAGTAATATAACTGTCAGAGTTTAAGTTTCATCTCTGATGTTGCTCCGCTACCAGTAGGCCTAAACAGTACCCCGATGGAGTCACTCAAGAACACAAGCATCGCTCTGCTGTCAGCGAGCTTGATTAGCACCCCGATGGAGTTACTTCTATCAACTCTCTACGAAGGAAGTCTTTATCTTCTTTCACCTTATTCATTTTTCATTTTCCAAAGAATTGTGCATAAGCATTTATTTATTTCAGAAGTGGAAGAGGGATCTCAACTTATTGAGAGTAGAAGAGTGTTATGAAACCAACCAAATCACAAAAAGATAGAAAAGATAGTTGAACACCATAGAATTCAGCCTCTTCGAGGGGGCAACCTCCTTTACATTACACAAATGAAAAATTCTTCTATGATACAAATGAAAATACCTCCTTTATATATATAGGATTCTAAGGGGTCATAATATAATCAAAGCCGACATAACAATAATAATGTAAGGGCACAATAATAACAATAGTGGGCTTCTATAGGGCACAATAGTAACAATATGGGCACTACATGGGTACATCACTATAATAAGGGGGTTGTACTAATAACAATAAGGGGTTACACTAGTAGTATAGGGGCCTAACATGCCCCTCTCCTTCAAAAAGCGTTGTCCTCAACGCTTGAGTAGTTCTTGATGCTTTTGTATAAAATTCTTGTCCTCCATGTGGAATCTTCAGCGGGTAAGTTCTTCCACTTGATGATATACTCTGAAATTGATCAATTTCGTAGCTGTCGGGTTCTTGTTTCTATGACTGCTGTAGGTTCCAATATGATTTTTCCTTCCTCTTCAATTTCT
>APFE031562349.1:0-17954 GCA_000404065.3 Pinus taeda | reverse complement strand
GAAATTGATGTACCAATTTACCCAAAACGGGGCCCACAATTTGGCGTTTCATTTTCTAGGGGTAGGTTTTGGAATGTGCAGGGTTTTCCATTATTTCTCAACAATAAATAGGCCTTCGAGCCTCATTGTAACACAGTTCGGAACGGTTCAGAGGCATGTAGCCGCACATCTCTTCTCAGAGATAAGCTACCATGGCCCTAGCTGGTTTAATTCCAATTTTGGTTGTAAGAATATTTCTGTCTTTTCCATTAATGAAATGAAGTATTATTTCCACTGCATCTTTGTGTATATGGTTATCTCTGTATTTTATTGCGTTCCTGTTTAAATTCGGATCATCGAAGAACATTGAAGATCACTTCGTTGGATTAAAGGAAATGAATAATCCCTCTATGATAATAATGGGATTAAATTGTACAAGAATATGCATCAACAATATTGTCTACTACTTATTCCATAAGGTCAAATTTCAAGGGTTTTTACCTACACTTACAAGATCACTTAATGATGATAATGCATGGATCATTGATAGTAGAGCATAAAGGCATATGATATAGTAAAGTAAACAACTACAAACTCTATCAAAGGAACCATATTCCCATGTAGTGGAATTTGGAGACAACAAAATGTATGCTGTTAGAAGTTTGGGATAAACATCTTTAAAGATGGAGAATGGAGAAAAACTACATATCAACAACATAGTATATGTTCCATGTTTGAAAAATAATTTTCTTCCAATTTCTTGCTTATAAGATAAAGCGGATAGAGTTTCTTTTGTTCGTCGAAAGGTCTTGGTTTTGGGAAAAGATTTATGTATCGATAAATCTAGGTTTATTGGAGCTCATGAAGAATGTTTGCATAGATTCATTACACAAATTCCTGAAGCCCTTGTTCATATGTAAATCTCTCCTATTGAGCTATGGCATAAAAGATATGGTCATATTCACTAAAAATTCATTCCCACTATTAGAAATCTAGTTCATCTCATCTATGATATAAAATAAGTACATGAAGGAGTTTTTAAGGGATGCACTTTGGAAAATCATGCAAGAAAACCATTTTTAAAATAGTGAAACAAGGTCTAAAGAAACAGGATGAAGTATTTGAGAAATTCAAGGAGTTTATATAAGGAGTGGAAACTCTAACTAAGATAAAGATAAAACAAATTAGATCCGACAATGGTGGGAAATACACTTCTAAAGAATTGATTTCATATTGTAAAGAAATGGGAATTAAGGCAGAGCTTATTGTTCCCTATTATCTCGAACAAAATGGAGTGACCAAAAGAAAGAATAGTAAAATTGAAGAGCATGTACGAACAATGCTACTTGATCAAGACATGCCAAATTTTCTATGGGGAGAAGCAAAAATGGCAACTGTATATATTCAAAATAGATTTCCTCATATAGTTCTCAATAATATGACACCCAAGGAAGCATTCATTATAATCGTCAAGCGTCCAAGGGATCATCATTGACTATAGTATCTCCTCAAATCCATATAGAATATACATCAAGGAAGGGAGACACATTGACATAGGAAGGGACGCTATATTTGATGAAAATAAAGCCTAAAAAGGATCGAAGGATACTCATATTGATTCAGATGTAGAAGATCTACCCATATGTGAGAACAAGAAGTACAAACCAGAGGAAGAATAATTACCAAGTGAGCCTATTCATCCTGTGGTCATACCAAGCACAAGGAAAAGGCCAAATTGGTTAAAAGCCACTCTTGAATATGTTGAAGGGCATGGACCTACGAAATGAATCTTTAGGGAAAGAAAAAGGCTAAAGAGATATTCTAGATATGTTACATATATGACAACACTAATTGAAGTAAAGCCATCTACATTTAAAGCATATGCACATCAATAAGTATGGAAGAAAGATATGCATGGATAATATTAATCCATCATGAAGAATGGGGATTGGGAAGTTATTCCTAGACCTAGTGACAAATTGGTTGTCACCTTAAAATGGATATACAAATATCAAACACATAGTTCATGGAAGCATAGATAAATACAAGGGTAGATTTGTTGCAACGGGTGTCTCTCAAAAGGAAGGCATAGATTATGAGGAAACATTTGCACCCACTACATGGTATACTACCATTAGATATTTTGTTTCATTGGTTGCTACAATGGGATGGAACATCCATGAAATGGATGTGAAGACACCATTTCTAAATGGGACCATCAATGAGGAAGTATACATTGAGAAACATGAAGGCTTTGAGGTAAATAATAGGGATACCCATGTTTGTAGGCTCAAGAAGGCCCTGTATGGTTTGAAGCAAGCTCAGAGTGCATGGTATGCAAGAATGCATGGAAACCTTCTAAGAATTGGGTTTGTGAAGATTTTTATTGACACTAATCTCTACATCAAGGTTTTTTATAATGAGCCAACCATTATTCTATTATATGTGGATGATGTATTCATCACATGTGCGTTCACAAGAATACAAGAATGTAATAAAATGCTAGAATTTGAATTTTAGATGAAGGATATAGGACTGATGCACTATTATCTAGGTCTACAAGTATGGAAACGTTCTCGGGAGATTTATTTGGGGCAAGGAAATTACATCATCAAGTTGTTGCAGAAATTTGGGATGATGGATTCCAAGCCCATGATTACTCCTATGATGACCAATCTCAAGAAGACAAGGAGCTCTGACTCAATTATCATGGATCCTACCGCCTATTATCAGTTGGTAAGCTCTCTCATGTATTTGGTAAATAGTAGGCTAGATATATGACGTTGTGAACATCCTCAGTTAATTTCAGTTAGAGCATTGCCTTCACCACTAGATAATCACCAAGAATATATTAAGATATCTTTGTTGTACGATACATCACTACCTAAATTACAATATAAAGGAATTCAAGTTGATTGGCTTCATTGATTGCGATTGGGGTGGCAATGAGACCGATGGAAGAAGCACTAGTGGAGGATTCTTTAGTTAGGGATCTGCCATGATCTCATGAATGAGTAGAAAGAAAGATCACGTTATTTTAAGTGGTGTTGAAGCAGAGTAAGCACCTTCATTTGAATTAGGAAGGTAGGTTGTATGGTTGAGGAAGCTTCTGAAATATTTGTTTGGGAAGCCTCTAGATCCTACAGTGACTAATTATGATAATGAAACTTATATCATAATTCCTAGAGATCTTGTGTTTCATTCTATGACGAAGCATATCAATAATAAGTTCCACTATATTAGGAACTTGGCACAAGATGGGATAATGAAGCTATAGTATGTCCAAAAAGACAGCGAGGTAGCTAATATACTAATAAAGTCTCTTCCTAATAAGAGATTTGAATATCTTAGAAGCATGCTTGGTTTATTTGAGATTATTGATTTTTTTTTACAATGATAAAAGTTAGGAAGAAATTTGTTGAGGCCTTGTCTATCAAACTTGCTTGGGAGGACATCTAGCTGAAATTATGTGTTCATATCTAGTTCTCGAAGTAGTGAGGGTGGAATTGATCATGGAGCATTGACCTCAGACAAACACCTACATCCCTACATTGATGGTTAGAAAATCAACTTGATGGTACCTAGAGAGTTTGAATTATTTAGTCCATATTACTCCCACTTAGATAGATTTCCCTAGTTAGGAATCTAGTCTGTGGCATTGCAATACCTAAACCCTTGAGAGACATTGGATAGATTGCCCTAGTTAGGAATCTAGTTCATGGCATTGTGACTCCTAAACCCTTCATAGTTCATATATTTTGAGATATTTTGTATGATATATTTTGATCATCTTAATACTCACTATCACACCCCCTACCTACCCAATGAAATTTCCTTAACCAAAATTGAGTAAGTAAGAGGGTATGATTAATAAATAAAATATTAGCTCACTTGAAAGTATATAAAACAAGGAAATACAAGAGAATTTGCACACTAGATACTTAGTTAGGTTTGTTGGCCCAACCTAACTCTTAGTTAAGGTTTTTGGCCCAACTTAACTTTTAGTTAAGTTTGTTGGCCCAACTTAACTCTTAAAATGACCATAAATTCCATGGAGTGAGATATGCATTAAAAAAAATGGTTATTCCTTTTTCTTACTACCACACGACAAAATAATGTGAGCACGGTGCACGATTCTTCGTGGGCTAGCAGATATTTTAGAAGTGAATCACACATGGTCGGTGGTAGAGAAAAGAAAGAAACAAAGAAAATTATTTTAACTTCCACAAAGCTAGAGATAGCATATGGGATAGGTTTCTTCTTCATCTCGTTAATGTATTTGACCCTTTTCTATGAAGCGTCATAATAAATTCTCCCATCATCTCAACCAACCCATCACTAAATAGATTATCCCAGGAGCTATATCCCATAACATATGCATAACTTTCCCTATTGTCTTTGAAGGCCTCACATTCGAAAATGAAATCCTTTACCACTTCCAATTTTCCAAAAGAACAAAAATTACATACTCTTTCCTTCCACACTTATTTTGGCCTTGATGAAGGCCCTGTTTAATAACATAGTTGATGAGAATTAGTCCTTAACTAAGAAATAAGAATTTTGGCTCTCCAAAAAATATTGGCCTCTATGTAGACTTTTTGTTGATAATTATGAGTGGGTTTGAACACTTCAATATATTAAGGTTTTCTTTCTCCCTAGCTCCTTCTTCGATGTGTTCTTGTTGAATTTATCCATAACAAAAAAAAAATTCTCTTTACTATTTATGGAAGATGTTTTCAAACAAATACCCCATTTACTGAACCATTTGTTATTTTGTTGCATCCATGTCTTTTTTTCTTTTGCATAATATGTCATTAAAGACAACATAGTGATCTTTCATCTTCCTTTGGCTCAATATTTTTTAAATACCTTATGAATTGCACCATAGCAATTTCTTCAATATGAAAATGGGTGTTGAGTTAACGTAACCAAAAATCCGCCTTTGCAAATGTTAATACATTGTCTGAGATTCACATATTTGTGGCATGCATTCAGGCTCTAAAGTATTTCACATTGTAGGTTTATTTATGATTATGTGCCATGAACACTGTATCACAGGTATTATAAGATTAGAGAAATATTTTCTTACTAATTGCAAATTATACAGGTGTAAATTAGTACAAAAGGGTTTTGTTAGTAATTGCAAGCAAAATTAATGAAAAACTCTAAAGGTCTCAACATAGGGGTAAAAATATGTACTTATTGTGTGCTCGAGATGAATTTTTGTGTGTGTTACGTTGTCTGTGTAACTCAATAAGAGTGTTGCAATGTAGAGGCGAGTTTTGACCTTGATTATTGGCAAAAAAGATACATGGCTTTGAAAAATAACTTCCAAGAATTTAATAGTAGCTCCTATGTTCCCATTCTCCTACCCTTTCTCCACCAAATCCCATAAACCTTTAGCTAGTACCCCCATGATTCGTATGAGCCTTGTTTTCACTCTCTTTTAGCTAGTTGCAACTGAAATTTTTCCTGCGATGTGATAATTAGAGAAGATATTTTTGTGTCTCATTGCATTTAAGAATTTATCTTAAAACCCAACGAAAATACAAGAACGAATGAAACATCTACATTTTTCAGCATTAGGAGTGTGAAAACAAATGTTGTGACTCAGCGGGAGTGGGATTTATAGCGAAATGAATTGCTCAAGTTTTATTTCAAATGGGATATTTAAAACCCATATAAATGTAGTTGATAACTTGAAACCTGAACCTATGAACGAGTTCTTTTTGTAGTTTTCTTTGACTTCAGAGGGAGAAAAGTTGAAGAGAGACTTCACGAGAGGAGGAATGGAGATCCAAAAATGGTTTTGGAAGATTTTAGAGCACATGGATAAGTGGAGAAGGGGCATGCTAGAGGATTGTAGAAGGAGGTTTGTGAAGGTGAAAAATAGTGAAAATACTAGGAAGACTAAGGGAGAAAAATGGTAGAAAATCTCAAGGAGAGAGGGTATTGGCCGAAGTAACTGGAGGTGTAGGGAAATAGTAGAAAAGGAAGGAGGTGATGACCAGAAGGAGGCAGTGGGAAAGAAGGGATAAATAGGGAGAGCATGAGAAAAGAGTAAAAATGATAGTCTGCGTAATGGAAGAAGAAAAAAAGGGAAGCATTCTAGCAGTTGAGGGTGAGATTGAAACATCGGCCACACAATAAAGGAAGCCTAGACTTGCTAAGACAGTGGTAGGAGGGAGCCTGCAATGTGATAGGTTGGTATCAAAAGCCTCAGGGAATCTTATGGTCGTATACCCTTACTATCATTTTATTTGCAAACACATTGAAAATATTATCAAGTTTTTCGTTTATTAATAGCTTGCTAGTTATAACCATTGTTTAGGGTCTAATGTGTCTGGAAATCATAATCCTTCTAAATTATGACTCAATATTCATAATCATTATGCTTTTGAGTGTTGAGTGGAAACTATTTGACAAATTTCCTAAAATAAATGACTTGCATTTGCATAACAATATTCATGTTTCTAAAACACATTTTCCCTTTGACCGTCACTCTCACAAATTTTAGAAAGGTCCCCACTCAATGAGACACATGTTAGTTATTCCATCTTAGGCAGTTCTCTTATGTTTTGTCATATTCTTTGGTTACACCAACATATTCACATTTGGTTCAGTTAAGAAAAATGTATGCCGACAACTCCCGTGGATCGCTGCAGTTTGTATCCCCATGGAAAGATCCTCTAAATATCCATAGAAAAATTATATACATTGTGCATGAACATGAACCCTAATTTGTATTTCTTGATTTACACACTCACAACAAGAGGCAATTGTATGTTAGGTTGAGACAATTAAATATAGTTTTAGTTCAACAAGATCCACAAAGTAAAGGGAATACATTGGCTTGAAGCTTAGGATTTTGAATTGGTGTTTCTGTGTGTAATTATTTTGAGGAAAATTTGGGTTGCAAAGAGGTTTCTCTTAGTTAATTATCTTAAAGAGTGAGACATTTTATTTTGATATTGATTTTAATATAATTATATTTGATCTGCTCTTTGATTTTGTGCTAGTTGAACATTGTTTTCAGCACCAAGCTTGTGACCAGATTTAGGGAATGGGAAGTATCGTGCTCTCGTAACCTTCCTGAATAAACCCTGTAGATTGTTTTGTTTAAATTAATTGTAGTGGTCACATTAGTTGGCAGAGGTTTTTTATAAGAGGTTGCCTAACCCCATATCATTCCAACTCGGTACACAGCATGGTGATGTGTCTCTGGAAACCTTGGGCATAATTAGCATGGAGAAAACACCTATGGAATCCCTATTGTCTAAAGGGTGTAGATTTCGATATTGGAGTCCCCTTTCATGAAAGGGTTCATAAATTTCTCCCTAGAATCTCTTACTGTGGAGATACATATCTCTAGAGTACCACATGGGTTGTAGGGTGGAGGAACCTTTCCTTTGGAACCCCTAAACCACTAACTAAATACCTTATGCCATGAGGATGGATGTCAGATTAGACCTTTGGAATCCCTAGAGGTCTAGGAAATGGAACAAATTACACAAGCTAGGGGGTGATAGTAACACAATTTCTAGCATGTCAATGGTTTGGAGAAGAATTGTTGATTTTTTCCCAATACCCATCAATGAGTTACATAGTGCTTGGTGCCTTATTAATTGTGATGCCCGAAGTATGCCTGGATTGATCAAAACATACATATCTATTTGTGATTCTAATATTGTTGTACTGAGTGCGGAACTTCTATTGGTCCTATTTTTTGGAAGTAGCTTTCTTGTACCCAATGTCTTCCTAAGCAAGATGATGAAATATACTATGAATATATATAAAGTTTTGTGTATATCCAAAACATTCCTCTTCATTGAATGATAATTACTCCAACTCCTGTCTTAGGGGATGGGAACTAGCTAATTATGTGAGAAATTTGATACAAAAATCCTTGCAGGACCTCACAAAGTACATGATAAATTTTCCACCAACCTATTTCATATTTGCAACGATGCCCATCGTACAAAGCCTCAATTGTGCCAAATTCACATTATCCATGTGAAAGGAAAAGAAGGGAAAATTGAGTACATAAAATGTGTGCTTATTCTTAATCTAAACCATACATCTTCGTCATTGTTGCCATGAAGTCCACAACCCAAAAAATTTCCAAAAGTAGTAAATTGTGATACAATTAACGATGTTGAAAAACTAAAATAAATAATGGTGGGGGTCAAAGTGGAATAAGTAGGTGGCCACCAATATCCACCTGTCTTAGTCCTACCCCCTTAGGAAGCAATGTTACCCATTATGTTGACTTCCTCCATGATATGGGGAAACTTTTGTTGAACTCGATCCTTGGTAAGACACTTACCTTGGTTTAGGAGTTCGCTAGCATTGACAACCTGGTATAGTTGGACCTTTTTCTGGCGAGTATTATTGATATGTGTGTCCATTATATGATAATTTGTGGCATGTTCCATTGAGTCTGGGTTTAACTTTGTTGGTGTGAGGTTTTTTACAATTTTTGATGTGTCTAGTAATGGTGGAAAGTGTTGTCAAAGGCAATCCACATTAAACACTAGTTGTAGGCGAGGAAAAAGTGGAACATTAAGCTCAAAATAATTGTTCCCTATAGCCTTAGTTATGGTGTAATGCCCATATCGAAGTGGGAAAATCTTACAGTGGGGCTCAGCTAGGCGTTACATTCGCAAATGTAACCAAAATTTGTCACCTAGCTAGAACTTGTGTGGCACTTGAGGGTGATCATGACGTTGCTTGTACTTAGCATTGGTTTTGTCCAATATTTGATGGACCTATTAGTGGATGAATTTAATGCACTCAACGAATTTTTTAGCTTTGTTAGCTTCAGATTAGACATGAGATGAATCTACGAGAGTTGTTGCAAATGGTATGGCCACATCAATGGGACTTAGTGGCTGGAATCCCAATCCCACCTAAAAAACAGTTGTGGCGAGTTGAGAAATGGAGAGCTATATTTTAGTTGTTCTTGAACTATGGGATACTTTCATCCCATGTGTGTTGATGCTTTGAGTTGTACATGCGTAAAATGTGTATGATCATCCTATTCACAACCTTTGTTTGGGGGTGGAAAGTCATGGACTTAGTGAGCTTGGTGTCGAGCATTGACTACAAACTTGACCAAAATTTACTTATTAAGCTATTTTCCTGCTCTGAGAAAATGGAATGTGGGATCCAAAAGTGTACCCACACCCATTCAAATAATATCTTAGTAGTGGCTTCTCCTGTGATACTCTTCTTGTAGGTCACTAGAATGACCATTTTAGAGAATCTATCAATAACCATGAAAATGTAGTTTTTGTTATGCTTAGTAGAAGGAAGACCTAAAATTTAATCCATGGAGATGGATTCCCAAGGTCAAGTAGGAGTAGGAATAGGAGTGTATAGGCCTTCCTTCTTGATGGTCGGTTTGGCACTTGTGTAGATTGTACAGGATCTTATCTACTTCACAACAACATGTCAAAGGTTTGGCTAATAAAAATACTTCTATAAAACTGCCACTATTTTCTCTACCCCAAGATGTCGAGTGACCCAAGTAGTGCACCTCAAAAATCATATTGGTACATTCACTTAAGGAACACGGAGGTGTCCTAGGTGGCATAACAATGCATCTTGGAGGTGAACTTTTGCAACTTGTTTGACTTCGAGTAGTTTCTAGTATGTGTTTCCAAATTCTGGATCACTCTTGTAAAGATGAGGGCACCCCAGAGCCTTGTGCCCATAAGATTCAAGCACAGTGGTCAGTTCCATGACCAACAGTTGGATAAGGTAGTTTGCAACATTTTTGGCTTTTCCCTTCTTGTAATTAATGTTCAAATGAACTGTTGTAGGTATGTGGACCATTTCTGATGGCAATCATTCTATAGCTTCCATTCTATCTATATGAATTATATGGATGAGTGATCTATTTGGATGATCGTTTCCTTCTGCAAAATGTAATGTTTCCATTGTCGGCATGTCTACACAAGGAAGGCATCTCTTTCTCATAGGTGCGATACTTTCAAACAGTGTCTGAAAGTATCTCATTTTCATATGCCACTGGATGCCCCAATTGAGTAATAACTACACCAATAACATAGTCGAAGGCGTGTGTCTCTATTTGAAATGGTTGTTGCAAGGCTAGTATGGGAGAACTCGTGCAAAGCAGAGGTGATGCTTCAACTCAGAAAAATTCCTTCTCTTGGGGTTCACAACAAAAGAAATTTTCTTTTGCTCCTCCCTTGGTGACTTGACTCAATGACCAAGTGATATAAGAGAACCCCAACACAAACTTGTGGTAGAAGTTGGTAAGAACTAGAAAGCTATGTAACTCTCTTAGAGTGGTTTTGGTTGGCCAATCCCAAATGACTTGTATCTCATGCACACCTAGCTCATCAATGATGTACCCGAGATATTGAACCTGAATCATACCAAAAGTGCATTTCTCCAATTTACACAAAAATTATGTTGTCGGTGGGTTTGGAGGACGTGTCCAATATGGTGGAGGTGTTCTTCCAAACAATAGTTGAAGGTCATAATTTCATCCAAATACACCAACAAAAATGAGTTGGTGAAAGGTTGGAAGATGTCTTCCATGAGCCTCATAAAGGTCGTGGGGGCATTTGTTAACCTCAAAGGCATGATGAGCCATTCAAAAAGGCCCTCCTTGGATTTCAAGGAAGTCTTCCACACATTGGAAGGTTAGATATGTACTTGGTGATAAATGGACTGCAAGTCAATCTTGTTGAAATATTTTTTCCCCTTAAGCTGGTCCAAAAGGTCATCAATGTGTGGGATGGGATATCTGTTCCAGATAGTGATCTTGTTTAACACCCAATAGTCAATACAGAGTTTCCAGGTCCCATCCTTCTTCTGTACTTGGGCTAATGTGCTCTTTATACAAAAGATATTGAAATTTCCTCTTGATTTCATCATTCTCTAGAACTGAGTATTGACAGATCAGTGCATTGGGTAGGGGCGTTGGAAGAGAAAAGTTTGAAAGAATTTGAATGATGCTTGGACTCACCAAGATCCCTTCATATTAAGGGGGGAATGTTGGCACCTAATCTTTGCGATTAGGGAAATTATGTAAATATTGTAAATAAAAAAATAAGGAAGGTGAAGAGACACTAGAATATAATATTCCAAGAGTCTCCCTTCAATGTGTTTATAAATGACCTCTTAATGCAAACAAGCAATTCATTTGGAATTACCATCACAGACTCACAAAAAAGGATTTATTTTTTTACATTAACTCTTATGTGATGTCTATATATCACTTTTATTTATAATAATTTCATTTAATGAACTTATGACATAGTACATGCATTGATGGAATATCAAAGAATACTTCTAATTTTACTAGACGATAAATAACTCTCAAAATAGATTTCTTAATTCTCAGTAAATCCTTTTATTAATAAATGGCATTATAATAAAGACTCTATATTTCTTATTTTTATCAAAACCCTATTTTATAGTTTCGAATATAAAGGCTCTCATATATATATTATATTAACATTTTTTTTATAATTTAAAATATATTTTTATAAATAAACATACTAAAATATTCCCTCAATTTTGGGTGTGAGTTCGACAACACAAGCATTCAATAACTTCAATTAATCTATAAACCTAAGTTTGGATTTAAATGACACATCTTGCTCACATTCCACCATTTCTCAAGTATGGAGCATGGTGGTGGTGGTGGTGGTTGTTGTATAACCACCCTCATTTCTTATTAAAATATCACGGGATTTCAATATGGCTCTCAAATCCTTGAGTTGGGTGAATGTAGTTACTCTACTTAGCTTCACATATTTTCATATGTCTTCTCTACAACATGGGCGAGCTCGCACCCTTCGTGGCATGTGTATGGAGGTGAACATTTTGATTGCAATATTCCACACTGCTTCAAAGTAATGGTGGAAGATATTGAAGCACGTGAGCTAACCATCTAGGGTGACCATCTTTGGGTCATGCATGACCTCTTGGGGATCCATTACTAAGAAAAAGAAGATATGAATGTGTTGTTGAAAGGAATTTTTTTGGCCTTGGAATTCCATTTACATCATGCAAAGTAATCTTACCATCATGTTGCTAAACTCGTGGGTATGGAGCTTCAAGGTTTAGAGACTCCCTTAATCCTTTCATTCTCCATTGCACACAAATGCTCCGCATGGAAAATTTTTAGGATGGAAAATTTTCTTGAAGTTTAAAAACATTCGCCAATCTCAGTAATCCCTATGTTTAAAAACATTGGCCAATCAGTAAATTTGGCATGCAAGCTTCGTTTGACGTGTACAATACCACATTAAAAAGATATATCTAATGACTACAAATTTGGACTAAAAACATAATCTCAAGCCTCATGTTTTGCCATTTTCCAAGAAAAAGGTCATTTACAGCATCAAAATGGGTCTGGAAGTTCACAACCCAAAAAACTGCGAAAAATAGTAAATTGTGAGACAATTAACAAAGCTAAAAAACTTACCCGATCGGGTTGCGTGACGTGGAGAAGGAAGGAATGATGTATCGGCGACGGATGAAGCAGGCAAGTGCAGGCAGATATCAAGGCATTATGCCACAGGTGAATGGTGCGGCGGGTTGGTAAGTGGAGCAGCACGGCAAGTCGGTGGACGGGACAGGAGGGCAGAGACGAGGTGGAGAAATGATGGCGCAGGGATCCGGAATAGAACACAGTGCAAAAACATAAAGAGGAAAGGCATGCAAAGGAGCATTTTAACGAAGCAAGGGTGGCGAGCTAGCCCGAGAGAGAAGGACCCCAGTGGAAACTGTCTTGGTTACACAGAGAGGAGCCATAGCACCAAGGAGACGAGCAGCCCTGTAAACCGAGCGGGAGGTGAGCGAAATCAGAGACAAAAGGATAATATGGAAGCTAAAGGAAGTTGGAAAGCTCAGCGCTGGATGCGGAGTAGCGGAATGGAGGATGACCATAGTAGGAAAGACGAGGACAGAAAGGGTAAGTGGAAGATGGAGGACTGTACACCACAGGGCATCCCTGTGTATGAAGTCTCGGAAGGGGAGAGTGAGGAGATGCTGGAGGGTCGGGAGGATTATGACCAGGAGATAAGGCGAAAGGGCCGAAACAAATCCACGACCAGGGCGAAGATGATGGAGGGAGTCCGCCAAACATCGCAGGAAGGGGCAGGGGAAGAAGCAGGAGAGGGAGAGGTCGTAGGGGTAGAGGAGGCCGGAGAGGGCGAGATGTGGCGGCAGGTCGCAGCCGACGAGGACGACAGTGTAGCCCCAGCAAGGAGGAGGAAACTGAGACAGGGACGCGAGAAGGGACCCGACAGACCAAGCAGACCATAGGAAACAGAGTATGGATAGCAGAGAAGGAGTACAGGGAGAAATCAAATCCAAAAATCAAAAGAATTATTGATCATTGGGAGGAAGAAGCCATACAGGCCCAGTCAGAGGATGAGATGGAAGATTGGATTGACCTTCTGCCTGACCCTGGGCACACCAGAGGAAGAATGACGCTTTACAAACAGTCCCTGCATCTGTATTGGGTTATGAAAAGGCTCATGGCTAAAGCCATGGAAAAGATAGCAATGGAGATTGCAGAACTCTCACAGGGTATCCTGGATTTAAAGAAAGAATTGAAGAACATAGTAATCACTTTGCTAATGCAAGATAAACGGCTGGAGGACCTGCAGCAACAACTTGAGGCAAGCGGGGTGATGGTCAAGAGAGAGAAAAAACAGCAAGAGAATCCATAGGACTAGCAATTCTAGGCATGTCCATGATGAATTTAGGAATTGTCATTTTCTGTTTCTGTTTTAGCCATCCTTGAATCTTCTGTTTATATATATATGCAGTCGTATGTAGGTAGTAATAGGAGGATAGATAAAGTGTATAAGGCATGGAAAGACAAGTTTAAAACATTCTATTTTTGGGCAGTTGTGAAAAACTACCGGTGGTCAATAAACCCGGTTTCCCTCCGGGGCGGGTTGAGACAAACCTAGCTATGTAATGTTTCCTTTTTGATAATAGAATATGGCACCACTCAGCTTACAAAAAAAAACCAAAACTAAAAAACTAAAAGAAATAATAATGGGAGTCAAAATGGAATAGGCAAGTGGCCACCAATATCCACCTACATCAGTCCTCCCCCCTCAGGAAGCAATGCTCCCCGTTACGTTGACTTCCTCCCGGAAATGGGGAAACTTTTGTTGAACTCTGTTCTTTGTAAGCCACTTGCCTTGGTTTAGGATTTCGCCAACTTTGAAAACCTGGTATAGTTGGATCTTTTGATGGCCAGTATTATTGATATGTGTGTCCATTATATGATAATTTGTGGCATGTTCCACAATTTCTGATGTGTCTAGTAATGGTGGAAAGTGTTGTCAAAGGTAGTTCACATAAACACTAGTTGTAGGCGAGGAAAAAGTGGAACATTGAGCTCAAAATAATTGTTCCATATAGCCTTAGTTATGGTGTAGTGCCCATATCAAAGTGGGTGAAGCTTATAGTGGGGCTCAGTGAGGCACTACATTCACAAATGTAACCAAAATTTGTCACCTACCTAGAACTTGTGTGGCACCTGAGGGTGATCTTGACATTGCTTGTACTTAGCATTGGTTTTGTCAAATATTTGATGGACCTATTGGTGGATGTATTGAATGCGCTCAATAAAGTTGTTAGCCTTTTTAGCTTCAGATTAGACATGAGCCAAATCTACGAGAGTTGCTGCAAATGGTATGGCCACATCAATGAGACATAGTGGCTAGAATCCCAATCCCACCTGAAAAAGGGTTGTGGCAAGTTAAGAAATGGAGACCTATATTTTAGTTGTTCTTGAAATAGGGGAGGCTTTCATCCCATGTGTGTCAATGCTTTGAGTTTTACACACATAAAATGTGTATGATCATCCTATTCATGACCTTTGTTGGCCATCAATTTGGGGGTGGAAAGTCGTGGACTTAGTGAGCTTGGTGTTGAGCATTGACTATAGACTTAACCAAAATTTACTTAGGAACCTATTTTCTTGATCTGGGAAAATGGAATGTGGGATCCAAAAGTGTACCCACACCCATTCAAAGAATATCTTAGTAGTGGCTTCTCCTGTGATACTCTTCTTGTAGGTCGCTAGAATGACCATTTTAGAGAATTCGTCGACAACCATGAAAACGTAGTTTTTGCTATGCTTGGTAGAAGGAAGACCTAAAATTTAATCCATGGAGATGGATTCACAAGGTCAAGTAGAAGTAGGAATAAGAGTATATAGGCCTTTGTTCTTGATCGTCAGTTTGGCACTTGCGCAGACAATACATGATCTTATCTACTTCACAACATTGTGTCAGAGGTTCAGCCAATAAAAATACTTTTGTAGAACTGCCACTATTTTCTCTACCCCAAGATGTTGAGTGACCTGAGTAGTGAACTTCAAAAATGATATTGGTACATTCACTTAAGCAACATAGAGGTGCCCTAGGTAGCATAACGATGCATCTTGGAGGTGAACTTTTGGAACTTGTTTGCCTTCAACTAGTGTCTATTATGTGTTTCCAAATTCTGGATCACTCTTATAAAGATGTGGCCACCCCGGAGTCTCGTGCACATAATATTCAAGAAAAATGGGTAATGCCATGACCAAGAGCTAGATGGGGTAGTCTGCAACATTTTTGGTTTTTCCCTTCTTTTAATTAATGTTTAAATGGAACTATTGTAGGTATGTGGACCATTTCTGATCGCAATCATTCTGCAACTTCCCTTGTGTCTATATGAACTATATGGATGACTGATCTGTTTGGATGATCGTTTCCTTCTGCAAAATGTAATGCTTCCATTGTTGGCATTTCTACACAAGGAATGCATCTCATTCTCATTGGTGGGATAGTTTCGAACAGTGTCTGAAAGTGTCTCATTGTGATATGCCACTGGATGCCCCTATTGAGTAATAACTACACCAATAGAATAGTTAGAGGCATTTTTATAGACATATTTGGTCACTGCAACCCCAATCACATATGTCCATAAACCAAGGGATTCTAAGTCCGTAAAAGTTTTGTTTCATACCCTAAAGGAGCAAGGTCATCTGATTACATCATCTCCCAGAAGTTCTCCATGAGAAACTGCTCAGAACTAGTCAAAACTGGACCATACAGATAGCTCAGTGCTAAGGGTGCGATGAATCTCACCTGCCACATGTAAAAAGTGCGATACATACTGAAAATCCCTTCTATCGGTTTCAATGAGTGAGAGAAGACAAATGGCAGAATCAGTTGGCTAGGTGGAAACCAAGAGAATCTTCTAGAAAATTCCCATTTAACACTTGCCTCTCTGAATTCGCCCAGGGATGAGTAAGAGATCACGATTCTCCAAGTGGAGCCAAGAACTATCAGAGAGAGGACACTAATCAAAATCTCAGAACCTGACTCACCCACTTGCAAACATCTATATATGGATCCCTCATCCTAAAGACCCAAAGGCTGGAACCTTGTATTCTGTAAGGAAGTGTTGTTGGCTTCTTTGTGGAACATTATAGTGTTGGGTGATCTAAGCTTTTCATGAGGTGAAGAAGGGCTTTCGTGTTGGGAGGATGACATTGGGTCAAATCAATGTGTTGTAATCCTCTCTTCTATTCTTTCTATCAATAAAGCAATTTAATTTTCCTCCACATTCTTGTATGTCTAAGTTGATATATGCATTTGTGTGGTCAATATATATCTTTTCCTATATTGTTTATGATTGTAGATCTCTTTGCTTTGATGGTATCATGCTGCTTTGACTCTGCAGGTGTTCTTTCAAGCGGGACAAGCGAGGAAGGAGCGGCAAGGATCTGTCAGAGGGGAGAGGAAACAAGCAAGGAGCCAAGCGAGGACTGAGGTTGGTACTCTCTACTTCTGTCTCATCTACTTCTCATAAAGGAAAATGCAAGTAACTTTAGTTTGTTTTTTTCTAAGATAGCTACTTTTGTTAGTGGGACTAGCAGCTCTGAATGGACACTAGATTTTCTGATAACAAAATGGCGACTCCACTGAGGAGCGAATAGCTTGTTTGCTTGTTTATATTTGTTTGTTTTATAAACTACAGATGGAGCCTGAAGTCAAGCCAGCTAGCCTTCGAACTTCTTTTGCTATGCAACTGCAAAGTAGATCAGTGTTGCTTCAGTCTATCTTCGGGTTTTTCTTATAAACTGAACAATTGATTTGAAAACATCCTAATTTCCCTGGTGGTGGCTCAAGTAACCTCATTAGATCAGCCCCTATGATTTGTATTTACTGACTATCATTACCTCAGCCTAAATCCCTAAACTGAGCTGCAAACTGTGACCAAAAACCAAGTAAAAGTCTCGTCCCTGGACCATCACACTATCTCCTTTTGACAATATGGATGCATCGCATCTCCCGTGTGCAATAGGTGAGATGCATCCCTGTTTCCCTTTGTAACAGGTGTGATGATCAGATAAGACTGTTTTTGCCTTCATATTTTGGCTTTTCTTCACACTCTTCAGCTTTATTCAAGAGTTTTGCTATCTGTGATCAGTATACTACTGTTGAAACTCCCTTCCTTTGCATTATTTTTCCTCCATTGTACAAAGAGTTGTGAATGTTTTTATGTATTTTTTGTCATTTACAGTTCTTCTTTATAAAGAAGTAGCTTAATTGAACTGCCGTCTTTTGATTTGGAACTGTCGCAAGTGTCGTTTTTAGTCAAAGAAAAGAATCCTACTCTTTTTTTATGGTTGATTACACTGTCACTCTTGTATTTGATCTGAATTGATAGTATTTCAAGTGTCGAAAGAATTTTTCGAATTGAAGCTAAAAATGTTGTCATTGTCTTCCTTTTGTATTTTGAAGAGAAAATTGTTAGTATTGTCGCTTCAAAAGGAAAGATAATTCAAATTTGTACTTAGCATTCTTTTTGTCATTCACACATTAAGAAAGCGGAAAACAAATATATGCATGTGCATTTGCATTTAGACTGCTTGTTGATTTTGATTTAGGACAATGCATCTAGTGTGTGCTCTCTGC